>PVKA01002337.1:48807-126981 GCA_004027165.1 Ctenomys sociabilis
CTCTCCAATTGTGTTGTCAGCTTCGGGGAAAGAGATTTAACATTTTTCATCTCTAATAGCATCCTACACACACACACACACACACACACACACACACACACACAACTAGCTCAACTAGAAAGAGATTGCTCTGGTAACTCGACTTTATAATCAAAATAAATTTAGAAGTTAAAAATCTTTTTTTTTTTTTTTTTTTTTTGAGACTTCTCACTATATAGTTCAGACTGGTCTTAAACTCACTATATAGCCCAGGTTGGCCTCAAATTCTCAGAGACCCTTCTGCCCCAGATTCTCAAGTTCTGGGACTAGAGATGTGTGCCATTACACCCAAGCAAGAAATTCAAATTCTTTAAACAACCAGGCATGGTGGTGCACACATATAACCCAAGTACTTGAGAGGCTGAGGCAGGAAGGGTGTTAAATTCAAGGCCAGACTGGACAACTGTGGCTCAAAATAAAATATTAAAGGGTTAAGAATGTAATTCAAGGGCCAGCCAGATAGCTCAGTGGACTAAAGCGCCTGCTTAGGCAAGAGCACAGTGGCTGGGGTTTGATCCCCAGCAGGCCCTGCCGGCCCCACCCCTGGGGCACAATGAGGCAGTGATTGAGACTAGGTGTGGTAGCATGCCTATAATCCCAGCACTTGCAAAGCTAAAAAACAGGAAGAATCAATACCAGTCTGATCCACATAGTGAGACCCTGTACATCTTGTACTAAACACACACACACACACACACACACACACACACACACACACACACACACTCATTCAAAAGCCAGGCAATGTAGCATACAATGAGTACTGTAATCCCAGTACTCAGAAGGCTGAGGCAGGAGGACCTCTGTGAGTTCAACTCCAATCTGAGCTACATAGTTCAAAGCCCACCTCGGCAACATAGTGAGTTCAGGCCAGCTTGAACTGCATAGCAAAAAAACAAGGAAAAACAAACAAACAAAAAAGAATACAACTCAGTGGTAGAGTACTTGTCTAGCATGTGCCCTCAGTTTGATCTCTTTCACTACCATCTCCAAAACCTGAAAAGCAGAATTTAACTGAGTTTTATCAATATGAAACCTTTATGAGATGTTAATTCTACTTGTTTGAGACTTCTCAGAGCACACCAGGCTCCCTCACACACCTGATCTCTTTGTTGATGGCATCCAGCTGCTCCTGAAGCATAATGGCCAATGTCTGGGCATCGGCTTGCCCGCTGGGTGACAACAGATCAACTGAACCAAGCAGAGTGTCCCTGTCATCTTCACCATCAGACACATCAACATCGCTCTCAAATGCCTGTGCCACATTTGCCAAAACGCTGGCTTGCTGGGCGCGTTCCCAATCCTGTTCATTGAGAGTCTGTACCTGTCAACAAGAAAGTTGAACCTCAGCAGACTGAAATCATCAAGGCTAGTTACAAGAACATGAAAGAAATGTAGCAGAAATTAAAAAAAATTTAAAATGTAGATCCAAAAAGAATTTGGAAAGAAAGGTCAGGTTTATAAGCCGCTGGCATGAAAAGATATATGTAACAAATGAAGAAGAGTGCAGATATGGTGGCACACCAGCTACTCAGGAGGCTGAGGGGAGGATAGCAAGTTTGAGCTCATGATGGTCGAATTGGTGCAGCCCTGTCTAGATTAAAATAGAAAGACGAGGACGTAACTCAACCCTCCCCAGGTTCAATCTCAGTTGGGTGGGTGGAGAGTAGTAGTGGGCAGGGAATGCATTGTTGCTGAACCCTGACTTGCTGAGTTAAATAGTAAAGAAAAAATGGCTTAAAAGTACTGGATTTACTCAGCTGCCACCACAGGTTAAGTTTTACTAGCTGACACAGTGAATCTGAGTCTGAAGACCCTTCCACAGTACTGGGAAAGCAACGGAGGAAAGCAAAATGATAGGAACAGGAGCAAGCTGTGCAGACAGACTGATTCCCGGGGTGTAGAGAAAAGCAATTTCCATAGAAAACTCTAATCAGAAAGCACATAGAACAGATATGTGCACTGGCCACCCGGATATCCTCCCTTGGAATCAGCCAACCCTTCAGCTTAAGAACATATTTTCCCATCTCCCCACCTTGAAACAACAGAAAACACAATACTTTTATCCCCGAACTCTGGCTCTGGCTCCTAAGGCCCACAATCCCACCTGTCTGACCCCACTAGAGTGCACTTCTGTACAGAGTGGCCCCAGCTATCTGTACTCTTTTGGTCCCACCCTAGAGAATGCAGCAAGGCCTTCAGCACTTGCCCAATAGTAGAACTGCGCTAGGAAAGCCCCAAACTGTGAGTTATGAACTCCACCTCCCATACTCAGTTCCCCTTGAGAGGCTCAGGCTTGGTTGCTCCCCCTCCTCTCAAGCATCTTGCTTGCTTGCCCTAAAACACCACCTCTCTTGGTTTCCTCCTACCTAGGAGGAAACCTTGGTTGCTCCCAATTCACGCTGATTCCCTTAACTCCTGGAGTGCTGTGGGATTCATCTGTGGACCTGACTATCAACAAGACGTCATATGTGACTTTAGCTGGCCTCATGCTTTCAAACACCACACCTAAGCTCACAGCCCTCATGTTGTAGTTCTAACTCTAGCTCTAGATTACTCTAATGGATATGAGTATCTGATACCAACCTGTGGAGACAATACAGGCCTGTCAACCTGAACACAGCCACAGCTCAACTCCTAGCCTACCTCAGTCCTGCTGCCTTCCTCATCTCAGGAAACAGACTCCAGCCTTCTGCCAGCTCAGGTCTAAACCCATGCGTCATCTTGACTTTTCACTCCTTCACACTATGTTTAATTGCTCAGCACACATCACTGACACTACCTAACAGCATTCAGAATGGCTCCTTTTCTTTCTTCCTTCAAGTTTTTGCTTACATATCACTCTTGTGGTAACACCTCCCTAGCTATTCTACTGAAAATTCTCCTCGCCCCCACGAACAGGGTATTTTGGGCCCCCTCTCTTCATCCTGACACACTGAAAGTATGTCCCGCCTGTCTACTCCTCTTTCAGAATAAGTCTCACCTACCCTGTGCCAAGTGGGCAAGACCCAGCAACTTGCTGAGAGGGACAGAAATGAACAGAAGTAAGGGTGTAGGATTTGCTGGACCAGGAAGCCAATGGTACTGAGCTTTCCCTTGTTCTCTGAGTTGGTCTCTGAGGAGATGCAGCACTGAGCAGCTCCACAGCTAGAGCACACAGTGAGGACCTGAGCCTGTGGCCTGCAGCTGTGTGAGTGCCCTGAAGTAGGGCCACTGCCCTCTTCTAGGCCTTCCACAACTGCAATCTAGTGAAACCCTGAGCTGGAGTGACTCTGCTGTGCTGCTCGTGAACTTACACAATGGTGAACCAGGAATGCTTATTGTTTGGAGCCACTATACTCTGAAGAAACTTTATATGCTACTAGATAACTAATATGCATGGCACCTTTTACTCTGTTCACTGCTTTTTTCTCTTTAGTAGAACATATGTGGGGGACTGGGGAGATGGCTCAGTGGAATAAGCACTTCCCTGGCAAGAGCAAGGGCATGAGTTCAATTCCCAATTCCGCCAAAAAAAAGAACACACGTGCACTGGGGTGTGCAGGCATCTTGTCTTTTTAGATACTGCTGAAACCCAAGGTCTACAGTGGTACCTGACCCAAACCAGCTGTTCAACAAATATGGGTGGTCAGTTACACAGCAGTTTATCAAAAGACATGCTGTTAAAAGAGGTACAAGTATGCAGGTGCTATCGCTCAGCTCTGAATGTTCTCTGAAAGCCCATGCTGAAGGCTTGGTTCCCGGCCCATGGTGCAGTGGTATGGCCTGTAGGAGGAGCCTAGTGAGAGGACTCTGGATCACTGAGACTGCTCTGTGAGATGCTGGCCCCTTCTTTCCCTCTTTTTAGCTTTTTGGCTATGAAATGAGCACCAGTGCTCTGTCATAGGCTTCAACATGATGTGCTACCTCACCCAAAGCAACAGTGCCAACTGATTATGGACTAAAACCCTGAAACTAAAACTGGGAGCCACAACAAAACATTTTGTTTTTCCAAGATAACTGTCTCAGATACGTTATCATAATAGAAATATGAATTATTTTCACTAAGTCTTAAGTATATATATTCATTATTGTCAATCAACTTCAAGTTGATACTAATTAGCATTGTACTCATCTCAGTGAATTGTACTTTATTAAAACCTTTCTCAAAAAAACCCCAATCAAACAAAAAAGAAGCACGCCCTAAAAGTATACTCTTAGTCAGAAAAAGGAAAACGGAGAAGAAGCAAGCCACCTATTGAAAGCTTAGTTCAAGATAAGCAGATAACTTTTACACAAGCAGATGTACTTCACGCAAGGCCTTGCCTTGGAAGGCTCGTCCTGCAGCGCTGCCAGCCGGCCTTTCTGGGGGCGCCGCAACACTGCACTGGTGCTGTAGGCATCTGTGTGCCCATCTGCCATGGGGAGCCTGAAATCTGGGACACTGCCCAAGTGGGGGCGGCTGAAATGTGAAACAAAGGTTGTTGTTAGAAGAAAGGTAAACAAGCTTTGTGACTCTTTCAAGCCAGACCTGTCAATTTGGAAACCATGTAATTTCACAAAGGAAATGGTCTCCAAAGAGGGCATTTTCCTTGTATGCAGAGAACTACTTTCGGCCTGCTCAAAACCAACATTTAAATTTTCAGTTTGCTATCTCTACAGGTAGAAAACTTCACCATATGGGAAAACCCAGGCAGACTGCTACAGATATGGACGTATGACAGACATCCAAGATCTAGTCTGCAGACACCTCGGCTCCCACATTTCCACTCTCCTTTCTTCAAGCTGACCAATGGTGCTTTCTCCAGATGCCACTTTCAGTTTACCCTCTCATGTCCAGATCCACGGAGTGAACAACAACCAGCAGTCACAAAACATCCCGGGGGCCAAGGCTGCACAAGTCTCTTCAGCACAACTAGGGTACATGGAAACTAGAGCTGGGGTTTGCCTCTTTGTTTTTTGAACCCAAAGCCCAGGGTTGTGCGTGGTTCCCATCTCAGGGTTATGGAGAAACACTGTTGTTTCCACTGAAAAGGTCCCAGGAAAGCAGCATCTTTCTACTTCAAGTACCCATCTTGCTACTGCTGCCTACTCTGCAAGTATTCCTGTTTCCTGGCAAAGAAGGTTGCTGCCTTCATTTCAGAAATCTTCCAGAGACAAAGGTCTTGGGAGACAAAATCCACTAATCTGCTTATGCAAAGTTTGGCAGGGGATCCCTCATGACTCTCCTCCCACCCACAGACAGGGCCCATAGGACATGCTAATGCATTTACTTTAGGGTTACAGACCCCTCTCCATATTTGAAAGAAATGTCTCCATGGAATGTAACATGAGATTCATGACTTGTTCATAATATGCCAAGTTTGGCCTTTTCCTTTGACAGAAATTGTCTTACTACCTCCACTTCCTTGTACTTTATTAAATTATTTATCTCTTCCAGTATGACTTTTGGGAGCAAGGCAAACTTCACAACTGGACAGAAGCTAAGCACATGAAATTGCGTTTATAATTCTAGACAGTTCAAGGATCCTCTGAAGGTCATCAATTATTCCAAATTTGGATGCTCTTTTCAGTGCTACTCCCAGCAGCTCTGTCACCACCAACAACCAACTAATCATTTCCCAGCCCAATGATAGACTCCTGTCTCTTATCTGTCTTCGCCACTCCTCAGCTGCAGCAATCTTTCTTGCGAAACAAAAACACAAGAGAACTCATTCACTGCTAAGTCATGTGAAGTTGGACCCCCTGACACCCAATCTTTTCAATCTTCCTAGTCAAGATTTATGCCATATCTGCTGTGATCCACTTCTCCCCCTCTGGCCACCCTTAGGCCACTAATATGGAACCTCCAGATCTGTCTCCTGGAACCAGGCCAGTTCCTCTTCGCTGCCTCTGGTGCCACTGTTCTCAAGCCTCCCAGTGTATGACATGGTCCACTGCTGTGGTCCCCTTCTAACTCCCACAGCAAACAGCTCCGTTCCCCTGTCTTCTTTCACTTCCATACCTTAGGCTGATAGACATGGGCAAGCAAGTCAGTTTTATACGTTAAAAAATCTTTCCCCAAACTTTTATATTCCTTCAACTTCTCCCTCCTTCCTTTCATTAAGCACTAAGACCCTCCTTCATCTCCTTACTGACACACTTTCAAAGACACATCTTACAGACTCCCCAGCACTGTGTCTTACTATCATCTTAGCAACACTAGTCTCCACTGGCAAGGCTCTCTGTCACCCAACCCAGCCATTTTTCTGTCCTGATGGCCTTGACATGCTCTTCCTGTAACAGGTAAACCCTCCTTTCAGAAAGTTCATGTTGCTTTGCTTATGCTCTGACTTTGAGCCATCTGCCCTGGTGTTTCTTGTTTTCTAGAAGTACATGTGGCTGGGACAGTGCATGGGATGCTCTACCTCTTTATGATATCTTAAATTTGCAATACAGTCTAGGCAGACTCTACACTTTCTCCCATGCCATGTTTCAATCAGGAGCCTGTTTCCTATAAACTAATTTCACAGTTAACCAGTTTGGTAACTTTTTCTAAAGTTTAACTTTCAGTTGACTACTGTTTTTCTCTAAAGAGATACCGCCAAAGTTTTTAGTACTTCAATAAGAATGACTGCCACTATCACAAAGAGAAGAGAAAAGAGAGGGATGTGGGGTTCACATGCTAGGCACTTCACTGGATTCACTCACAAGCCAGGCGGTTCTCTCCTGTATTAGTCAACCCAAAACACATCATGAACTTTCAGTGTCTCCTAAAGTATATAAACTTCAAATGCTGCAATATACCCATAAAATGTCAATCTCCCTTAAGCTGTAACTGTGCAGCTGTTTCAAGAGCAGGCTCAGCTTACACTGTCTCCTCTGCTTCCATGAAGGCAGCCCTTCAATACTTCTTGTCTGTTTTTCTGTCACTGTTCCTTAAAACCACACTTCATCAGGCACCTAAATGTGTCCAAATATTAGCCAGTAATTCCTCAGCTTCTAAACCTGTTTTTGAATACTGCCAATGATGTGTTTCCTGGGCATAAGCTTCCACCTCCAGAAGGCTACTTCACTCTTCCCCCTAGCCTGCCACCTCACTGCAGGCTCCCAGATGTCAAATCATGCCTCTATCTAGTTGTGCTGCCCATCCAGCCAGGGACAGGCCCCTGTTTGTCCACAACAGTGCTGACAGCACATGTGATATCATACCCGAGGTGGAGTGAAGCCCCTCTCAGCCTCATCTGGTCCAGCTCCGCCCTTAGAGCTTCAATATTCAGGACAAGCTGCTCCTATAAAACAGTATGTGACCCACATTGAAACTATTTCTTTTAGATTTTATAACCACTTGTATAAATTGCGCTCATATGTTGAACATAACTATACCTGGTTAAATTGGAAATTATAAATACCGAACATTTTAATTCAGAAAAAAATTTTCTCCTTGAGTCTTAATAGTAATTTAACATTAACCCCAATGAGTAGACAACTGTTATCTCATCACAGAAAAACTATAAAGGGGATAAGCACCAACCTATGAAAAAATTATTGATGTAGAAAGAAGAAGAATTCTAAGGAACAATACTCTCTCATGCACATGTGTCTGTAATGTTTCTAACTGTCTCATACCAAACGTGCTTATTCCTGTCCCACTTCTTGAGCAGCCTAATCACTACTGGCCACACAGGGCTACTGAACCCTTGCAGTGCAATGGTCCAAATGGACACATGCTGCAATGATGGAACACAAAGGAGATTTCAAAGACAGAATGAGAAAAGAGAATGCAAAGTGGCTTAATATCAGTTTAACGTAATGTACTAATTTAAGTTTTTACATTAATAATGAAATAACATGAATATCAAGCTAAACAAAATTAATTTCCCTTGTACTTCTTGAAATGTGGCTACTAGTAACTTAAGAACTGCACATGTACCTCATGTTGCATTTCCACTGAATAGCAGTGACTTTTGTTTTCGTTTTTTAGTACCGGGGATTGAACTCAGAGCCTCTGCACTGAACTACATTCCCAGCTGTGTGAATGTGTGTGTGTGTGTGCGCGTGTGTGTGTTTCTCATCATAGAAAAACTATAAAGGAGATTAGCACATATCCCCTTTAAGTATATATACTTAACATAAATGTTTATATTTTAAGTATATATATGTTTTCTTTTTTTTTTTTAAACAAGATCTCATTAAGTCACTGAACTGGACTCAAACTTATGATCCTTTTCTAGCTTCCTAGAGTGCTGAGATTATAGGCATGAGCCCTCACATCTAACTTGTCTGACCATTTACTTACTTATTTAAGTGCTGGGGACGGAATATATAGACTCCTGTATGCTAATAATCACTCTGCCGCTGCGATGCAGAGTGGCAATGCGATCCCAGGTTGATGGCAATACTCTTGATGGAAGTTTATGCTATCTTTTAACCTCAAACTCAGAAAAGACTCGGGATTCTGCAGAGAATATTTTTTTTGGTGCCAGGGATTGAACTCAGGACCTTGCACTTGCCAGGCAGGCATTTGTGCCACTGAGCTATTTCCCTGGCTCAAGACTCAGGATTCTGAATTGTACCCAATGCAGCTCAAATACAAATCTGGGAATGTTACATGTTGTACTTAAGTAGGTGGACTAGGAACACCATAGAAAAAGTTTATCTTAACTTCTGCCTTGGGCCAGGTTTACAGCTCAGCGGCACAAGTGCCTGCCTGGCAAATGCAAGACACTGAGTTTGATTCCTGGTACAAAAAAGAAAAAGCAAAAAAAACTTCTGTCAAACATCTGTAGTAACTATAAAATAATTCAGTTCAATTCATTTCTTAACAAATCTCATTCAATCAGAAGTTAAATACCTTATCATGTTGTGTTTCTTCTAATTGTTTTTTTGCATTTTCAACTTCTCGTAGTAGAGAATTCTGAAAAAGATAAAAAGAAGACTTCAGTACTAATTCTTTAAAATGTCCCATGCAATACTGGTGGCTTCAGGAAGGTTCAGATGGGTATACTAAGGAGCAGTGCCACAGTCCCACACTATCACTGGCAATAAGACTATGACAACATATCCTGTCTTTTGCTCATGTAAAAGTGCTTCTTTTACTTTTCAAAGATCTAGGTTTAGGAATGTAAAGTTCACAGTTCAAGTTTATTTTAAGCAGGTAGACAAGTTTGTACTAACCTTTAGGTTTTGTAACTCATTGGTCACTTACAAAACCAGAAATCAAATTTCAAATGTAAAATTAAATTTAAAACAATTCCTACTTTAAAGACTGATCTGATCAGGAGGTGAGAGTTAGCATTTTATGACCTCTTCAATAATGTATTTTAAAGCCGGGCGTGGTGGCGCACACCTGTAATCCCAGCACTCAGGAGGCTGAGGCAGGAGGATTGTTGTGAGTTCGAGACCAGCCTGAGCTACAAAGTGAGCTTAAGGCCAGCCTGAGCTGCATAGTGAGACCCTGTCTCAAAAAGACAAAAAAAAAAAAAAAAAAAAAATGTATTTTATAATCACTTTCATGCAAAATTAAATGTGTCGCCTAATGAATAGTAAGCATTGCTCAACCCACCCTAGTGTCAATCTTAGGACATTTCTGAGCCTCACCTCCAGGGACACTGTATAATTAGAATAGGTGTCATCAAATCTAAGAACAGCTGTTTGTCAGAGCATCTCTGACACAGACTGTGGGATACCTTTTCCTTGGAGAGCAGCTGGCATACTTCCATGACTTGAATACTCAGAACCCAAGGTCAGATTTCTTCCAAACTAAACCTTGTCTATACTTTTTTTGCAGAACTAGGGATTGAACTCAGGCCCTTGTGCTTTGCCAGGCAAGTGCTTATTCTACTGAGCTATCTCTCCGGCTGAACCTTGTGTAAAAAAAATCTATTAACAAAGCATTAAAGGGCAAGCACTAGGCCAAATAAAGATTCTAGTGCAGAGGCTGACGTAAATCAGCCAAACCCAACCCACTGCTTATTTCTGTCGGAAGAAAAAAACAAACAATTTATAAAAAGATAAGGCCTCTTTCCTCTCCCAAGACTGGCTGCAAGATCTTCCTGTAATAGCCTGATATGCCAGCACATCTGGCTAATGTAAAATTTTACTAGAACGAAGCTACATCATCCACTCATGCATGTATTGTCTATGACCACCTTTGTGCTAATTACTGGTTAGCACAGAGTTATCTTACTTAATTTCTCATAATAACTGTAAACCTAAAATATTTACTACTTGATCCTTTACAAGAGATTATTTACCTACTCCTATGCTAGAGAACAGAATGACAACTTCCCACTCTCACATGGGGCAAGAACACGGCACATGATTAAGTCAACTTACTGACTGCCTGCACCATCCCCACCACAGTAAGAGCCCTGCTTTCTGTAATGGTCAACCACCATTATCTGCCCATCCTCCACGACAGAGTGTGACTGTTCCTCTGTGAAGGCCCTGCAGTGAGTCCATTGCTCAGCTACCTACCTTATCTTCCAGAGCGGCCATTCTCTCCTTCAGATGAAGCTGAAGCCTCTCATTGGACTCTGAAAGCAACTTGTCAACAGTGTCTGATAAACGTTTATTATGTTCTTCATTCATCTTTTCTCTTTGCCTTGCCTAAAACAGGAGAAACAAAGACTGAATTGCAAGTAGACACATTACCATTAATTTAAAAGTACCAGGGCCCATTCAGGTATGGTGATGCATGCCTGTATTTCCAGTGCACTGGGAGGCTGAGGAAGGAGGACCTCAAGTTTGAGCCCAATCGAGCCAACTTAGCCACTTACTAACACATTATCTTAAATAAATTATAATTTAAGAAGAGTGAGGGATGTAGCTTCGTACAAAGGCCCTGAGTTTAATATCTATTACAGCAGAAACAAGAACAAAAAGTACAAAGGACCAAAAGTGAATCACACGTGTGCCATCATTCCCTGGTTGCTCCCTTCCCACTGTCATCCCGAGAGGACACTCTGAAACACGATGTTCAGAATCAATTCAGGTAATGGAAGCTCACTGACAAGGCTTAAGAGAATGCTAAGTAGATGGTCCCATTGCTTCCGTTGAATGCAGGACTCACGGGGGCCTCAGGAATGTGCAGAGTCATTAACTGTAAGACAGACTTAGAGTGGAGAGTAGAGATGGTATATAAGAGATAGTACATATTTAAAGGGCTAAGAATTTCTCCTTTATGTAAATCAAAGCTTGCGTTTGGATTCACGGGAAAAAATGAACTGAAGTTAAAACAACAAAAAAAGGTAAAAATAAATTATTGTGAAAAGGGATAGGGAAACAATGTTTTGCTTTTTAATAAAAAACATTCTTGCTTAAATTTCTCATGGTGTAAATTAATATCCAAAAACTACAATTACCTTAAGTAATTTCATAATGTACTAACAGGTGACAAGTCTGGGGTTTTGCTTTTATCTTATTTTGTTACTGTTGTACTAGGAACTGAACCCAGGGCACTAAGCTACATCTTCAGCCCTTTTATTATTTTGAAACAGGGTCTCACCAAGTTATGTAAGATGGGCTGGAAACTGTGACATCCTGCCTCAGTTCTCAGAGTGCTAGGATTACAGGTATGTGTCCTCGTAAGTGGCACATGTCATTTCAAAACTTAAAAGCTTGGTTTTCACTCCACACCCTGACTGAACATACATGACAAGAGGACGAAGAAGATGCTAACAGGCATCACAAACATTGCCCTTTTTCTTTATTTTGTTTTTTTGGTGGAACCAGGGATTGAACTCAGGCCCTTGCGCTTACCAAGGAAGCACTTATTCCACTGAGCCATCTCTCCAGCCCCAAAGGAATTAAGTATTTATTTATTTTTATTTAATTTTTTGTGGAACTAGGGATTGAACTCAGGCCCTTGCGCTTGCCAGGGAAGTGCTTATTCTATTGAGCCATCTCCCCAGCCCCCATTGCCTGAGCACCACTGCAGTGCTCAGAGGTTCATCCCAAACAGAGGGCAGTGGGTGTGAGCTACAATGTGCAGTTATGTCTAACTGACCTGTCCAAGTAGGTGGACTGACTCTGCAAGGACTCACCTACTGTGAGGCCAGCAATGCTTAGATATGCAGTTTCCCACTCACTGGTAAAATGTGAGGCAAGAGGCATCTCCCTTTACTCAGACACACATTGTAAAGAAGAAATATATAAAGTTCCTGGGGGGCCTGAGTTCAATCCCCACTTCTGAATAAAAAAAAAAAAAGTCCCTGGGATGTACACAACATAGTAACTCATTATCTAAGAGATCCACACTTCATACAGGATACAGAATACCTGATATCCTTCTTTAGACACATGATTGTTACCAGCATTTGAATATTATTAAAGTAAAATAGTTTAACATTTACTTTTAATTGCCATAGTCACAAACAGCTCTATCACACTATCCTTCATACCGCATTAATCATTTCTCGTAGTAATGAAGCCCTCTAATAGGGAAAAGGTCATCTCTGCTTACACATAAGAGTAATGCTTCAGGCTGTGGCTGTGCGTTGGGAGGTGGGGAATGCCTAATATGTAATCTCTTACTAAGCCCCAAAAATCATTATTTCTTGGAAGCTTATCTGACTCTCTGTAGGGTATGGCCAACCATACAGACTTCTGGTGAAAATACAACCTAACAGTCCTAACATAAAAAAAGATGGGTTACATGGAAGTGTGAATGTTCTACAATTAGGCATTTATACGTCCTCCCTCCACCCATTTGTTAAAGAGAAATCCACCCCCAAATACTAGACCATATGCCAGCTGGGCCTGGAACTGCCTTTTCCTATATCTGTGCCATAGTGGTACCTCTGTCAGGAAAAATTCTCTGAGGCTTTCGACTGACAGAACCCTCTACTGCATCTAATGCTCTTTTCATGGAAGCTCAACTGTGATGTTCTTCTTGCTCAGAAATATCTCTTACTGTACCTGCCCTTACGTTTGGAGTTAACAGTTTAGTGCTTTGGAATAGAGGTCTGACCATGAATTTGGTACTTCAGGGCCACATTTTGAGATGGAAGACTACTCTCCTACATCAATAGGCCTTGCTCTGTTTCAGGTGGGCCTTGGCCAGTGCCACAGGTTCTAGGGGAAGCTGTAAGATTCCACTTGTACCTGCAGCAGTTCCCTTAACAGACTGGCTAAGCAAGAAGCCTTTCCTGGACCTGAGACCCCCATGTACCTAGCAGTGCTGCCCAAGGGCATGTATTTCTTCTGTGGACATAAAATTTCTGTGCAGGACATGTATTCATCAGTGGACAACTCATGGGCAAAGCCACAAACTACACACAATAAGAACTAAGATGGAGGACCTCTGGGAGATCAGTGAAAGGAAGCAGTAGAAGACACTGATCCCCTTAGCCTTTGCTGAGCCTTGGAGCTCAAGGCTCACAGCCCTATTCAGCCTCTCTAGCTCCATACACACCCGCTGCAGTTCTTGGTTCTTCTCCTCCAGCTGTGCCTCCATCTGCCGTAGCCTCTCTTCAATGTTGCCATGTCTTTCTTCGGCCTGCCAACAAAGATAATGTGAGTTGATCTCATAGGCACAGTACCAGAGGCATGCTGGGTACTACTGCAGCAGCAACAAGCATCACATGCTCTGCGTGAACTGGCTGAACCACATCAAAGGGAAAGCCTTGCTCACACTGGCCAGCACACCCTCTGTGGCTGTGTGTGTTAAACTGTGAGATAGCCAACCCTCTGGTGTGGAGATGCTGAAGCACAGCAGGTGCTAATGACTGTGTGTTTCCCCCACCCCATGCCTGACCTTCATGGATTTGTGATATTCCCATTCCTCAGACTGTATGTTAGTCAGCAGGGAAAGCAGAAAGCAGCAGGCACAAGAAAGGAGCAATGTATACATTCTACCTTCCTAAGCTTGGAAGTAAGTTCGAACAGTTTAGCTTCCTTAACAGCAGAGCTCCCAGAAGGCAAAGGGTCAGACTACAAAACCAATGAGGACAGAAAGAGAGCAGGGAGAAAAGAACCAACACTTTAAAGTGGATCATGAAGTGGGGGTAAGGTTCCATTATGGCTGGTAGCAATATACCTGCTCAACAGCACAGGTCTATCAACCTTGGATACCACCTACCCTCCCCAAGGTTATCCTTGCCAGCTGGAAATGGAATCTGTCCAGCCTCTTCTCTTACCCCTCCCTAGCAGCTAACAAAGCCCAAGCACAGGAAGACAGGATTCCTTCCAGGGACCAAGGCAGCCTCTACTGGTGCTATACTGGGCTTGGCCATGTGTACTTAGTACTGCAGTACTAAGCTTTTCCCTATGTTCCTGGAAGGTTGAGCCTAACCAGTTAAGTACTCCAGGGTCCCTGTATGGACTGGTTCAAGCACCTGCTATATGGCATGCCTATTTCTGCACAAGCTTAACAAACAGTTCTTGAACAACTGTTATTTTTTATGTCAGGCATGGTGACGTATGCCTGCAGTCTCAGCTATCTGGGAGGACAAGACAAGAGGACTGCACAAGCCTAGGGATCAGGGAGTTTGGGATGAGCCTGGGCAACAGAGCAAGGCCTTGTGTTCAGAAAAACAAAACAAAAAAACCCTCAAAACATTGTTAAGTCATTCCAAGAGAATGAAATAACTTAAAATCTCATTATAAATTTATTTTTATGATCTTTATAAGGAAATTGCTCTTATATCTCTAAAAAAAAGCTATCCTCTTTTTACAAAAAGCTTCTAAGCCTATGCTTAAAGCTGGTGACTAAAATAATCCTATGAAACTGCGACTTAGATCACAACGTGGTGAATGAACAGCATACACCAGACAGACCTGGAAGGAGACTCGGACTGACAGAGAAGGATGCTGTCTGACATCTGCAAAGCAATCCCATCTCAGACAAACAAGCCTAACAGTTTGAAAGTCTAACAAGCACTGAAAACAAATCTGAATTGTTCCATGGATTCAGGTGCCCTGACATAAAATCATCAAAGTCCTAGATGTAACCAGAAGGGCACCAGGGTACCTTGGACAGCGCTGCCACTCTCTGGGCCAGCTCTGCTTCCACTTCTGGCAGTGTCTCCGCCTTTCTCAAGGTCTGCTGCAGCTTCTGCTCGGCCAGCTCCAGGCGCTCCTGTAGCTGGCGGTTTTTATCCTCTGTCTAAAGAAAAGAGTTCAGCATCAGAATGCAGCATCTCTTTTCTGACTCTTTTCCATTTTTAACAGATATAGACTGGGGGCAGGGGAAATGGTTCAGTGGAATAAGTGCTTCCCTGGCAAGCCCAAGGGCCTGAGTTCAATCCCCAGTCCCGCCAAAACAAACAAAACCCAAACAAACAAAAAAAAAAAAAAAAACCAAACAGATATACACTGAACTGCAGGACAGAAGCCATAAGGATTGGTGTGAAGCTTTTCTCTCAGCCTAATTAGGCTTGATTTCAATGTGTAAAACATCTCTTCATAAAGTTTTTGCTCTTCATAAATATCTTCAAAGTAGTGTTTTATAAAGACAAAGGTTCTTATATGCTAAGGAAAGTCAGTTTTCTCAAAGAGCTTGTTCATTCTTATTAACAAGATAAGAAGGGTTTAGTACAGCCAAGCATGGTGATGCACCATTTAATACCATCACTCAGGAGACTGAGGCAGAAGGATTGCCCTGAGTTCAAGGCCAGCCTGTACTGCATAGAGATACACTGACTCAAAAAGACAGGAACAAAAAAAGAAGGGCTTGGGTTTGTCAAAAAGCAGCCTGACCCCAAATTTAAAGTGATACAAACACTGCAGATTACTGCAAGAGTGCAGACCTTATTGGCTCTGGGCACCTTTCTCACAGAGCTCTTCCAAAAGCATACTAATAACAAGCTGCTCAAGTTACTTTTTTTTTTTTTTGCAGTACCAGGGACTGAACTCAGATCCTTGCGCTTGTCAGGGAAATGCTTATTCTATTGAGCCATCTCCCTGGCTGGCCCTTCAAGTTACTTGTAACGTGGATAATTATTCTTCTGAAAAATCCTTTCCTCTAAAAACTTTTCTATGTAGACCAAGATTTTTTTAAAACATCTAGAAAACATTTCTAAGTATAGGCTGCTGTAAGGCTACTTTTATATGCAACATTTTCCTTTTGTCAGTGTGCATTTATGTCAGTATATGATTATATGCAACATCCTTTAAATCCTCAAAAACACATATGTTCTATTTTATAATCTGCTTATGAAGTCATTCTTACTATGAACCTTTTACACATTATTGCTACTCCACAACATTACTTGTAATGCCTCTCTACTATTTTATTTTTGATCAAACAATGCACGTTATAAAACAGTGGTACTACAATTCACAAACTTAATTTTTTCTACAACTTTGAAAAAAAGATGGCCACATCCGTTTGTGTGGAAAAGATGGCTGCAGTCATGTTTGTCAGCCAATGCAGAGTTTGCAAACAAACGAAATCTGCCACATGCTTCTGTTTCTGAACCAGACTGTAGAGAACACAGGCACCATTGTGCCAAACAATTTTCAAGAAACATGATGCAAGTCTTTCTAGTTACCAACAAGAGCAAAGCATCCTAAGTTCTTTCCCACTCTGTTCCTTTATTTCTTTATTTTCTTTTTGGTGGAACCCGGGATTGAACTCAGGCCCTTGCGTTTGCCAGGGAAGCACTTATTCCACTGAGACATCTCCCCTACTCTGTTCCTTTAGTGAAAATACTAATAAGTAATAGACTTTTCAATGCAAATGAATCAAAGAACGTACATCGACAAATAGTTCATTAAAATAAAAAGGTCCATGAAATCCATTACCTGTCGATGTATAGAATCTTTATTTGCAATTTCATTTTCAAGTTTATCATTGAGGTCATGCACAGATGTGGCTTCACGCTGTGCAGCGAGGTAGCGTTTTTCAAGAGTAGTGATCCTCTCCTCCATGTCTTCCTTCTGGGCCATTGCCTACATTAGGTAATTCAGAAGGAGAAAAAGGTAGGTAATTAACACATAATGTATTAATATAGTTCAGTGGGAAAAAAAAGGATAGAATCCTAAATTTAAATCAAATATAAAAACTAAACATATCCTCAATAGTAAAGTGAATTCAATCTTCTCAAATGTGAATGAAAATGTACTTACAGCAAATATACTCAATATTTAGACAGTTATCTGAATAAATGCTGTGTTATTATTCACTTGACCAAAACATACCCATCTTTACATAATATTACAAACTATGCATACTAAAATATCTCAAACTGTAAGTATTCAAGAAGGTGATATTATCTGAGATGGAGACAGCCTATGTCTGTCCTTGAACTATAAATGGGATTACACAGTACAGGGCATGGCCTTTCAGACTTATTTTCTCAGATGGACAAAATATCATATATTTACAGAATTCAGGAATACTGACAAATGGAATTTAAAGTCAGTTTAAATGAATTGACTGCAACCACCTGATGTCCACATTCAAATGTATTATGATACACTATCAAATACAACTTTTTACATGTGTAATATCTGTCTCTCATCCCAAAATTTGCTGGATTTTTTGGGTCTTCCCATGTTTAGTATGTAATTTTTAACAAATTCTTAATATCTAAAAAGGCAGATCTTAAAACAAAAATTTCACAATTCTCTGATACATATTTTCCTGGCAGAGATAGCTCAGTGGCTTAAGGTCCTGCCTGGCAAGCACAAACTCCTCAGTTTGATCACTGGTGGCAGGAAAAAAAAAAAGTATTTTTCCTGCTCTGGCCAAAAAATAATATACTAAGTTATATAATATGTTCCAATGCTTTCCTTTGTTCTAAATTCTTATGTAAAAGTACCTTGCTAAGCTACCAAACACAAGTAACCATGTTCTACATACCTACAAACCAGCCCAGGGTCTCATGGAGCTACAAAGGGCAGGTTAAAAAGTGACAGGAGGAAGTATCAGAGAAAATAGCCCTCATTTAATTTTATAATAGTGATGATAAAATTACAAAGGCAGAAATGTTTCTCAGAAATGAAAGTATCTGGACATTTTTTTTTTGTTTGTTTGTTTGAGACAGGGTCTCACTGTGCAGTTCAGGCTGGCCTTAAGCTCACTTTGTAGCTCAGGCTGGTCTCGAACTCACAACAATCTTCCTGCCTCAGCCTCCCGAGTGCTGGGATTACAGGTATCGCCACCATGCCCGGAGGCTCTGGACATATTTTTACATCAAGATTCTGATGATCCAAATGTGAATAAAGTTCACACTATCACAGTTGACCTGACCTCCAAAATTTAGTACTATGCTTCTGAGCATAAGAAAAATATAAAAAAAAAACTAGAAGACAGCTAATAATGCTCCCTTTCCCACAACCCCAGAGAACATTCACATCTCTAAGAGAGCTCAAGCACAACGTGCGACACTGACACACACTAATTTAGGGAGTGCATGTACTTGTGTAGGGAAAGGAAGCTGAACATAAGGAAGAGCACATTACTTCAGCCTAGAAGCTGTAGAGATGAATCCACATGAGTGTGTAGAACGAACTTGAACCACTAAAGTGGGTAAAGCCAGGCAATTCTCCTCTACTCTTTTTATACTGGGGATCAAACTCAGGACCTTGTGCTAGCCAGGCAGGCATATATTCCAGTGAGTTATCTCTGTGGTCCACTCTTTTTAAAAGACTGCACAGTTAATCAGTTCAGAGAAGAGCTTTACACAGGCCAATTTATAAATAAAAATAAACTAAAAAGTCAAAAGTGCTCAAAACCATTGGGATCATAAAGATGCAACTTAAAACAACAGTGAATCAGTTCACACTTTCTGATTGAAAAAAATTAACATGGCAGAAATTTCAAAGTGTGGGAGGGATATTTATATGCACATTATGCTGGTAAGAAGTTACAGAATTAATGTGGAGAAAAGTCTGGCACATCTAAATAAACAAAATGTCAGTATATAAAAAAAAAACCAACCTAAAATTCCCCAACCACATGGAGGCAGTATGTCCCTGTTTGATAGCATTACTGTTTTATTCCAACGAAAAAAAAAATCGATCAATTACCCCCAAACACTGCAAATACTCAACATTATGACAACCTTGCAACTTTTATTATCACTTACTTCACGAACATCTCGTTGCAATTTTGTGTTCATTTCTTCAGACTTGATGAGATCCTTTCTAGCTGTGTCAAGATCCTCTTCCAGTTCCGACACATGACTGGAAAGTGTAGCTAGGCGCTCCTTCATCTGGCTCTGCTCTTTTGACTGCTTGTCTATGACCTCCTGGAGCTCAATTACTTTAGCAAGGTCCTCCTCATGGCTTAGAGAGTCATCAGAAGATCTCTGATGGGGCGGAGGAAACAATACACACACACACACACATATATATATATATATAATAAATAATTTTAGGAATGGGGCCATCAAAATGGATTTAAGCTATCTGTTGTATGACAGAGCTCTAACAATCACTTCAGCCATAAGCTGGCAATTTAGCCACAGCTTCCAAACACCATCATGTATGTACCACGAACATAAACAAACAAAATCAGGAACAGGTCGAAAGAAAGCCCAAGCCCAGCCTGTGAGTGAGACCACCAGGGGCCGCCAGTCCTGGAGCAACCCAGAGTACAGGCCCAGCATGGAACCCTTTTCAGCATAACTCCCTGAAGAGAGGCTAGAGACAAGACCCACCCAGCTGATTCAGGAGCAGAACTTCTCTTGCCAGTGTGGCACAAAGGATTCACCTGCAAGGCTGCAGCAGGAAGAAGTAGAGCACAGCAGCCAGTCCCAACCCACACCCACCTGGAGGAGTCTGAACTTCCTAGATCCAGACCTGGTGCTAAGGTAATAACTCTATCTAAGCTCTACACCAAAGGTCAAAAGTATACAAAATGACAGAGAAGGAACAAAAAGCAGTCTCAGGCCCGAGTCCACCCAGTACAAATGCAGAAGACACTAGCATAGAGGAAATTGGAAATCACACACCTGAAATCTCTGATTAGCATTGGAAGTAAAGAAACAACTGCAGAAAGGTAGAGATCAGATCAGAAATAATTTCTGAAATAAAAAAAGTAGTGATGACTAAAATCAAAGAACTACTAAGCGTTTCTAAAGTATACAATGATAAAAAAATAGAGCAGAATATAAAAATGATGGAACCCCTGAATAAGCAATATAGAAAAGAAATTGTATTGAACCAGATTCAAAGTGATATACAGGAAATTAAAACCTCAATCACAAGTTGGCAAATCTGTTTGAGTGAAAGTGAAAATAAACTCTCTGACCTTAAAGACAGCATTGCAGCTAGTGAAAAAGTAAGCAAAGATCTCTTAAAAACAACTAGGAAGCAGGAAAAAATAATTTAACATCTGCAAGATGATGCAAAGTTGAACAATGTGAGATTAATAGGCATCAGTGAGAAGAGTCAAGACAAATGATATAAAAAAGAATACGGACAGAATTAATAGCAGAAAACTTCCCAAATATGGGGCAACAATCTGACATCCAGCAAACCGAAGCATATAGAACTCCAAATAACATCAATCCAATTAAAACCACTCCCAGACATATAATAATCAAGATCCGAGAAATTCAGCACAGGAATAGTATACTAAAAGCCACTAAAGAAAAGCAACAGATCACATTTAAAGGAAAACCCATCAGAATAAAGGCAGATTTCTCTTCACAAACCATCAAGTCAAGAAGAGCATGCAGCATAGTACTTCAAGTCTTGCAAGAAAACAAATTCCAACCCAGACTGATACACCCTGCAAAACTCTCAAGTACAATAGAGAAGTAAAATACTTCCATGACAAAGAACTAAAGAATTTCATGATGACAAAGCCAACCCTACATAGACTAAATGATGTTCTACACAGGGAGCAAAATGATCATAACCCCATGGATGAGAATGGAAAGAACCCACCAAGTAGGGCTAACAATTAAACACAGGAGACTAAGAGGTATACAATAGTAGTCTTTCAGTTATTCTTTTGTGTACAGCAGCAAAATATTTCCATCAGCACACTCTAAAAATGGACTTGTCTTGCACCCTATGGGTCATGATTCCATATGGGTCTACATGGTGGATTTCAAGGAAATAGCTGTAGCTCAGTCCCACAAGTGACACCTGGCCACCAGTAAGTGTCATGGTCATTATCCATGTCCACAAGACACTAGAACTTTGTGTGATACCCTATCCCCAAACTGTCAGAAGTGATGGTCATTTATTTGTCATTCCAGTATTTATCTTATGTTTTATTCTTAGTACTTCTTTACTACCATGAAAACTTTTTATCAGTTCAATTGTTTTGAAACATTTAATCTTTAATTAATTAGTATTTAATTTTCTGAATAATGCTTAATCTTCAGTTTTAAGATTTATACTATATCGCTGAATTACAATTTATCTAAAAGACATCGTATGATATCTTCTATTAGTGTTAGAAACTTTAAAAAGTGTATTTCCATTTTCTGTTGACTTTATATCACTTCTTCCCTGTCTTTTATACACACACACTCACATATATGAAAAAAAAAAATATACGTGTATAACCCAACATAAGATTGGTACTATTTCATAGAAATCTTCAATGACCTTTTTCTACTAAGCTATTGCCCCAGCTGCTCTTCAATGATCTTTTTAACTAAGGATTTATCTAATATATTTTACATAGTCCTGCATAACTATCACTTTGAGATCTCTTTATTGTTCATCTAGGAGCATACTGCAACATCTCTTGCCTTTTGAATTATGCTCTTCGTTGTTTCCTGTATGTTACATCTGGAGGTATTAAAATATTTCAAGTTTGTATAACTAGAAAATATTTTACTTTTAGTTTTCAAAGGTATATTTGCTAAGTATAAAATTCAAAGAGGATAGTTTTCTTTTTTTTCTTTCAGTCCTCTAAGTAGTTTAGTTTCTTACACATTTGGTCCTTTTTTTCCCTTTCTAATGTGAAATAAGATGCTATTTAATTTTGTTCTTCCATAGCTAATATTTTTTATGTATATACTTTAATCTTTTTTTTTCTTTACAATAAGTTTTAGACAACTTCATCTTTGTGTACCTTCGTATGACTTTATTTAAATTTCTTGTGCAAAAGGTTCATTTTTCTTGGAAATGTGGTATTATAAGTTGAACTAAATTCAGAAAATTTAAATCTTTAAATATTTATTACCTATTCCTTTCTACTTTGAGAATTCTAATTATATGAATTTAAGTTTCTTGGTCTTGACACAGTGAACTATTATGAGTGATCAGTAAATTCTTTCTTCATTTTTATTTTGTAAAAGGTGAAAGATTTATACAATCTGAAGAGAAACCAGAGCATGTCTTCATTTTTATTTTGGACAATCTTTATTGTTATATTCATTTGTAAATAATTTATTTTCAATTTGCAATCTATTAAAAATTAAAATAAAATTTAAAAAAGCCCAAGGACTTACCTTTCCATTGGTGCTTGGTGTATTTTCTTGCTCATGGTTTATGTCAAGCGCTCCATCTGTTAGTGTTTTTTTCTGATTATTCTGTTCTTTAAGAATCATTAGCTAAAAACAAAAATTAAGCTTGAGAATAAAATAACTTATGTAAAAGAAACGAACAAAGATAGCAAACTTGCTTTCGGAAAAACATAATTATACAGTGCTAAACATAGTAAAACAAGAAAACACATGGCAATCCCATCTCTCCTTAATACAACCAAATTACTAGAAACAGAATATGTTAGTTACTCAACAAAGAGTATTTTAGAGATTCGGCAATCTGAAACAAAAATCTAGTCCCAACTCAAATGACCCTATCAGGTTGGTTTTGTTTGTTTGACTGTTTTGTACAAGGAATGGAACTCAGGACCTTGTGCTTGCCACGTAGGCACTTGTGCCACTGAGCTATATCCCCCACCAAGGTTGGTTTTTAATTAGAAAGATAAGTAGACTCTGACAATTATTATAGGCTTCATACTTCAAAAAATAAAAAATAAAAGTGAATCAGAGATAAACATAAAAATGTCCCAATTTCAGTCCAATGATGATGTCCCAAGATTACCTCCTTGTGTGTGGCACCTAGTTCTTCTTCTAACAAACTGCACCTTTCCAGTGCTACTCGCAATCGCTCTCGTACCTGGAAAGAGTTGAGTTTTTGTATGTATAAATATTCTTGTTGTAGTTACCCTGATAATGTATTAGTGAAATACATATACTAAAGTCTATGTTTTTCACTGATATTATTGTCAAGAAAAGTCCTCACTAATGGCTTTAAATTTTAAGACTGGGAAACTCTTGCTCCTAAACAAATATCCAATTCTTAACAAGAAGTTAATATACAAAATCAATCCATTTAAAACATGCATCCCAGCTAGCACTTGTTAGTCATACAGAACACTGCCTTTTACTAGAGAAATTTTGTTTGTAAAAATTCAAAAAGCCACAAAAGTTAAAGCTAAATAAACACATGCAAAGCCTGGCATAACATCCTGTGTACAAACCCAGAACCATTATTGTAATTGGTGTACCTTTTCATCCAGGGCCTTGTGGTGTTCAAATAAGGACTTCAGAGCTTTAAGCACCTCTACCTCACTGGACACACCTGCAGGAGACTGTGCTTGCCGCTTCACCACAGTCATCCTGAGGGAGCGTTCGTGCCTGGAGACAAGGCACTCTAGATGTTCCAGAAGCAGCTGAAACAAGGCCAGACAGGGACATGCAAAGAGTATGTTTCATTTCACATTCAAATCCCTTAAGTTCAAATTTCTTCAGTTCAACAGAATTAGGTAAGTTTCCCTCAACAGTATTAGAATGTCATTAATTCCCATCAAAAAAATTTTTTTTTAATTTTCTTTTTTTTACGACAGGGTCTCATTCTATAGTTTAGGATGGCCTGGGACTCACTCTCTAGCATCAGTTGGGTTCTAACTCAAGATACTCCTGGCTCAGCTTCCTAAAAGTTGGGACTTCAGGCCATAGGTCACCACACCCAGTTCCTTATCACAGATTTTAAGCAATGTTAACGCAGAAGTACTGAGCACACATACTCTACTGAGACAGAAAATGGACAAAAAAAGTTTAAAAGGAGAATGAAGACACCAAAACTGATCCTGATGTTGACACCTGAAGCAGATAGCAACTAGAGATCCACTGACCCTTGTGTTGTTCCTTTCTGCTTTTAGCTCAGCAATTTCTTCTTCCCTCTCAAGCAGCTGTTCCCTGCATACGTTGAGTTCTTTCGTGAGTGCTGCAAACTCCTACAAAGCAGCAAAGTAAAGGAATAAATGAATATATACATGAATAAAATAAAACCTCTTAGGCAAGACCTCCGTTGGCTTCATAGTCTTCATGCAGTGAACCCAATCACAGGATGTATGGCAAAGGACTCCCTTGCTCCTCCAGAGAAACAAGAATCAACCAGCTGGCCTGAGACAATGTATATATTACCTATGGGATGAGAGCCTAATCCAAGCCACCTGATTTCCCTCCATGCTAGGTAATTATTGGAAGCACAATAGGGGACAATGGAGTCCAAGCCCCTCTCCTTAGAATCCAGAATCAAATATTTTCCTAAACTAAGATCCCAAAATAAAGCACCTAAAGACATTTTTATGTGACTCACAGATCTGGGACCTAGAATCCCTGGAGAGATAAATGATGAGGGCTTAGGAGGTCACCACCTAGTTCTAGTCTCCCCTCTATGTTGATGGGGGGTAGGATAACTTGGTCAAAGTCAACTATGAAAAAAATGGGCTTTTTTCAAATACTAGTAAGCCTTTTGTACAAAGGGAAGTCTAAGAAAACTATTTGTGTAGCAGTGTGGGACAGCCTCCAGAAGACTGAGAGAAACTATACGAGTTCCACAGCACTATCCTGGACTGAACCTTGTGCTATGACACTGCTTCACAGACACCACAAATGAGCTGAGTTAAAAGATGTGCATTTGGAGCAAAGCAATTCTGAAATAAGTAAAACCATCTGCCAATGTTTAAGTGTTTTTCCTTTAAAAGACAAAGAAGGATAAAGATCCACCCAATAAATAATCAGACCTATAAAATAACGTATACTTGAGGTATAAAATTCTAGAAAGTTGCTTTAGAACAAGTAATGTTCTTTTGTTCTGAGGGGTGGGGGCTGGCCTTGTGCTCACTTTTGTAGCCCCTAGGCTGGTCTCGGATTCCCAGTGATCCTCCTAGGATTATAGGTGTGTGCCATCACACCCAATACAGGTGCCGGTTGCGGGTGTGGGTACCTGTTCCAGTGCAATCCAGGAGTCCAGGGCTGACAAGGCATATGGGGTTGCAGATCAAACACTGTCTTTGTGCTTGCCAGGCAAGTGCATATGCTTCAGCTATCTTCCCAACCCAACAGGTGATGTTCTTAAAGCGCATTCACAGTAACCATTTGCAGCTGAAAGTCAACCTAACCACAGGAAGTACAGGCTGAGGAAAGTCTGCTTTATTTTACTTTTTGGTCTTTTCAGAGACAGGATCTCACTATTAAACTCAGCCTGTCCTTGAGATCACATTGTAGAACAGGTTGGCCTTGAACTTGCAACTATCCTCCAGCCTTAGCCTCTTGAGTGCTGGGATTACCGGCATGTACCACCACACCCAGCTATGGAAGCCTACTTTAACAGGCCAACCCTTATATGCCACAATAAGAATGGATAAGTTGAGGGCCAGCCCAGGCAGATGGCTTGGTGGAATAAGTGTTTCCCTGGCAAGCACAAGGGCCTGAGTTCAATCCTGGTTCTACAAAAAAAAAAAAAAAAGAATGGATAACTAAGTGTGAGAGATGAACAGAGGCAGCACTGCCAAGGCAATCAGTGGAAAACAACAAAATTTCTTTTAAACTTTGTTTGTTTTTTTTTTTTCTGTAAGAATCATGACAGTGGGTGAGTCCTAGCTTAGCAACTGGAACTCTGTAAGCCTGCTCTCCAGGGAAACTGAAGGAAAGGATAAAAAAAAAAAAAAAAAAAAAACACCTTCAAAGCTCCTGGAAATGGCTCAAAGGGTAACAGCAAATGAGGAAGTATCTATTCAAGAAATATCAGTAAGAAAGCCAAGAGTTCATGGTATTTGAACCAGGACTATCTGGCTCTCCTCCCAGCTCTAGCATAGTAAAAGGTTTCACTGTAGACTCCTCCAGCGAAAACACAGGGCTCCTTAAAACCATGGTGACTCATCTGCATGCTGATCAACACCAAAGGGTTCCTTCCTCCAGGCTAGCAACATAGGGATTCCTCCAGGTTAGCAACACAGGGTTCCTACCCAGGACAGCAACATATAAAGTCTTCTCCCTTGGCCAACAGATGGTTCTCACCCCAAGCTAGCAACACCTGGTTCTCACAACCAGAACAATACTTCAGGGTCCCTTTACTAAATACACAGTGCAGGGCTCCCTCACCAAGGCCAAGGCAGAGTCTGCTCCTGCCTGCCAACCAGGTAAAAATTATCCAAATGTGTCTTAAAACCAATAAAGGTCCATCCAGGTGCTGAGACATCTTTAGGAGACCAAAAGCCATCCTTCAGGAATGGGACTTGTGGATGAGTGGAGGAAAGGGCACTTGGCCAGGCTGCCAAGCTCCTAAGTGCAAGTTCTTCCTTGTGGTACAGAGATTTCTCCTGTACATGCCTACACTGTCCTAGTGGATGCTCTGACTGATATCTACCGGTGATGAACTCCAGCTGACTGTCAGGCCATCTAATAACTACCATTAATGACAGAGTGTACCATCTCAATAGGATTGTTCATCAGAAAGATCCTGTGGCAAGAAGAAGGGTAGACTCCAACTAGCTTAAATAAAACAATTAATTATGTTTCACACATCTATCAAGTCAATGGACAGATCTGGTGCTAGGCCTGCCTGAATTTAGGGCCTGAATTTTTATCATTTTGTCCCTCTTTGCTACAATGCAGTTCAAATTTCTGGAGCTATTACCAATTCTGTTTTTGACTATGTCCACAACAGAGTCTATCATCCTAGCCAATATGTTTCATTTATTGCAGTCCAAATTGGTTTTTTGTTATATATGCCTGTTCTTATTTCACTCCCTCTTTTCATGGATGTTAATCTGTCTCTTAAGTATCATGCATACTTTTGGCTGTTTTTGTAGATTCTCCACCAATTTCTGATAAGAGTAAAGTAGGCACATGTCTATGAGGAGTCATCTCTGTAAGAGTATCTTTAAGCACTGTGGAATCTGGATTTCATGCTCACCTAGATGGGGAGGTTTTATTGAACTTTTTGTTTTGATTCTTCCCGTTCTGTTTTGTTAACCATACGTGACTCTCAGGCTTTATTACAAATGGAGTCAACTGCTCCAGAGGTCCCTCTGCAACCTTGCTTCTGTGCTGTCTTCCAACACACTTCTCTGAACAACAATGTCCACCAACCATTATGGAGATAGAATCCAGGAGTGGAGGAGGAAATGAATCGTCTCTCCAAAGTCCTCCGAAACAACCACCCAACCTTCTGCTGCAGGTGAACATGTTCTGCTAGAAGTGAAAAATTCAGCTCTCATTCCCCAGGTCCTTCATGTCAACATCCTGGGGAGCTTTCATCTTCTGTTGTTCAGGCTATGGCTCACTAGTCCCGGCTAGCTTTGAGGGGGCTTCCACTTTTATGGCTGCCTTCTCCCTCCAGGCCAGCTACATCTGCTGCAAGAGCTTCCTGCACTTCTTCCCCAACAGCACGACGCTGGCCCAGATGTTGGATGCACACTTCTGTAGATGGTGCCGCGTGGTCAGCCCTGCATCCTCCATGGCACCAACTGCCCTGCACTGCACCAGCCATGCTGGCCTAGCACTGGCCAACACTTGAACAGCTTCCTTTTTCAGCTCCCTGCGAGGCCAGTTGACTTTCTGCCCAGCAGCACCACGGCCACTCCCTATGCTCCCGGGCATCATCCTTCTGATTCTTCCTGTTTTTGTTTTGTTTGCTTTTGTACTGGGGATCAAACTTAGGACCCTGTGCTTGCCAAGTAGGTGCCTATACCACTGAGCTATCTGATAGGGAGGTTTTTTGTTAGCACTCTCCCTGTCTCAGTCATTTTTAGCTACTAAAACAACAACAACTTAAAAAAAAAAAAAAAAAAACCTCTAATAGACTGGGTGGTTGTTAATTAATAGATAATTACTTTTCACAGTTCTGGAGGCTGGATGTCTGAGATCACAGTGTTGGCAGATTCAGCACTGACAGTCAGACTGCTGACTTTCCCCTATGTTTTCACACAGCAAATGGATCAGGGAACTCTCTGCAGGGTCCCCCCCCCCTAGGAGGGAACTGGGAATTGAACTCAGGCTCTTGTGCTTGCAGGGCAAGCACTTACTCTACTGAGCTATCTCCCCAGCCCCTCTGCAGCCCCTTTTACAAGGGCATTAACCCCACCAACCCAGGGGCTCCACCCTCATGATTCCAGCTTCTAACACTATCACATTGAGGGTTAGGATTTCAATGTAAGACTTCTACACGAGACACACCATTCATACCATAGTATTCTATGGCTGCTGTCCTCCTACCTTACCCTCAGGTATCAATCCAAAATCTGGTTTTCCACAGCAATACATAGTTCCATGACAAAATATGTCCACCTGTTGGAGAACCTCTAGATGGCAACTCAGTCCAGGTCTTGTTTTCTGTACTTCTTAGGACCCTGACATTCTATGAAGCTCCAGTATGCATAGCTGAGAGTGACCTTGGATGGAGACCCTTACTTGAGCCCAGATTCAAAAAGTATGCCAGGACTTAAGTTTTTTCAGTCCCTCTAACTCTAACCCTGAAGAACCAGATTTCCCATATGTCTTCTGTGCGCACACACTCAGCAGATCAATGAGACCTACCTACCATGTAGGCATCTAGTCTCCTGTTGTATCAAAGGATCTTCATCTCATGTGGAGGCCTGGCTGTCTTTTGTTTGTTCCCCTACTTAAATTCTACCATTTCATAGCTTGTGCTCAGAGTACAGGTATGGCAGAGTACAGGTTTATTCATCCCTTTTTTTTTGGGGGGGGGGGGCAGTACCAGGGATCAAATTCAGGACCTTGTTCTTCCCAGGCAAACACTTATTCCACTGAGCTACCTCCCTAGCACCTATTCACCCTTTTTGGCCAATACTACAATTCACTTAAAGAACAGCTTCATACTTAGTCTGTGACAGCCAATTGACCACCAGAGACAAGGCACTCCTCAAGGTGCTCTACTGGAATGATGGACAAACTGGACTTAACCTTCATTTGATAGATGCTTTGACTCAGACACACCTCAGCCATCCATGATGGGACTGGGCATGCATATCAGTTTTGCTGAAGAAGATGGCAACTGAGTTGATCTTCGTTTATTTATTTATTTTCTTGTGACGTTGGGGATCAAACATAGGGCCTTGTGTACACAAGGCAAGAACTCTTCCACTGAGCCACATCATGAGCACTGAGTTTATTCAAACAAACTTTTTCCCCAAAACATGAATGCTGTGTGGAAAGTGAGAAAGGCTGGGGCCTGGGCAGCAAGGGTGGGGGAGTAAGGTAGGTGGCATGACTGTGAGAACCCTGTCCAACAGTCAGAATCCTTACTCGTCTGCAGAGGTGCTCTTATCCAGAGCCTGAGAGCACCTTTAACAGGGAATGAG
Organism: Ctenomys sociabilis; assembly: GCA_004027165.1. Lineage (NCBI taxonomy): Eukaryota > Metazoa > Chordata > Mammalia > Rodentia > Ctenomyidae > Ctenomys > Ctenomys sociabilis. Next base: position 78,338 of record PVKA01002337.1, read on the forward strand.
CAAACGATCAGTCTCCAGAAGTACTCAGCATTAGAAGCACTGAGCCAGCTCACTGACAGAGAGGAAGATGAGAAACCAGCCATAATGCTACAAAAATCCCAGGAAGAAAGGAAGTTCTGAGTTAAAATCAATACTAAGTAGAGACAAACTCCAAAAGAACTCTCAAGACTAAGCAGAAGAATGAGACAAGCATCAGATGCCACAAGCTGCACTTTTCACCTACTTTAATAGGACCTCCAGACACTGTTTTCAAAAGTTCATCAGAGGTTAAGGCTAGGAGTTAGGGAACAGATTCAGCCAGGACTACAGGTATGAGAAGCAGGGCTTCTGGGTCTATTTTAAAGCACAACCATAATGAACACATCTTTGAGCAATGGGGGTGAACCTATAGTATACATGCAACCAACTGTTATCACTGAAAGCTTTAAAAGGTTCATCATCACTGTCTTAAGAGGAAAACATAAGTCTTTGATGACTTCAAGAATTATGAGACGGCAGCGACCAAAGGAAGATTTAAGTGGGAAATCTAAGAATTTTATTTGTACTTGCTGAATTTGAAATGACTGCTACATAGTCATGGGGCCATGTCAAATGGGGAGTTATAATTCTCACTCTGTAGTTCTTGGCAGAACCAAGGAAGGGGATCTCAATTACCAATTTCTTTCCATGCAGTTCAGTGTAGATAAGAGGATATGAGGGCTAAATCCTGGACAGTCAACATTGCTAAGTATCAGCAGGAAGACAGGAAGAAAAGTCAGAAGGAGACCTTTGAAGCTTCATGTTCTCAGGTAGAGGACCAATCACACACATACACTGACACAAAACATGCTGAAATGGAGATCAACAGCCACTGACAACAGTGGCTTGGTGCAGTGGTGGCTAAAGTGTAGCACAAAATGCAAAGGGAGAAAGTAAAGCTGTGAGTACTGAGAATTTCTCCAAGGAAATTTGTAGTAAAGAGGAGAAAAGAAATAGGACAGTAGCTTAAGAGATGGGATCAAAAAGGACCTTCTGGAAAAATGAGACACTTGTATGCAGATTTGAAGAATCCAATGAGCAGGAAAATAGACAGAACAGCCAAACTAAGGCAGAATCTAGTGGCTGGGGCTGGGGAGATTGCTTAGTGGAATAAGCACTTCCCTGGCAAGCGCAAGGGCCTGAGTTCAATCCCCGGTTCTGGAAAAAAAAAAAAAAGTAAAGCAAAACAGAATCTAGTGGCTAAGAGAAGCTAGCTTATTTGAGAGAACAGAGTCCCTCACAGTATAAAAATACAGACAACACGGGCATAGGTCCAGGCATATGGTGGGGTTCCAGTCCTGCAGGTCTCAGGAGTACTGAATGTCAGCATTTCACTTTAACAATTCCACTTTGAATCAATGTCGTTGCCTTTGCATGAAATACCTCATCAAGGCAGACTAAGAGGACTTGGAAATGTGTGCTAGTTGCAGGCATGGGTTATTTACTATCTGCAACACAAAAGGGATGGTACTTATACTCAGGCCACCTTGTGCCATGTAAACCCCACCCTGGTTTCCTCTCATTTGTTTTCCTTTTGTCCCTTTCATCCTCAGAAGCAGCCCTTTTCCTTTCCAGTTTCCCACAGATTCCCTAAACACCTTAAACTGTTCTCACCTACTGTTTTGTTTCATTTCATTTTTTTTATGAGCAGAATATATTTATTGAGGAAAAGAAAGCCCCTGTCTGAGGGACAGGAGGGGGTCCAGAGTGGGTTGTCCCCTCATTTTTTTGTCTTTTTAAGACAGGGTCTAACTATGCAGCTCAGGCTGGCCTTAAGCTTTTATTCTGTAAACCAGACTGGTCTTGAACTTGCAACAATCCTCCTGCCCCAGGCTCCCAAGTGCAGGAATTATAGGAATGTGCCACCACACCTGGGGCACCTGCTTTTTTAGATCTGTCCTCTAGAACAGAAGAAAATATATAATCTCTAATATTTTATTTAAAGACAAGTATCTTCAAAATAATTTAACAGTCAATGTCATTCTCAGTTTGCTACTCTGGCTAGAGTTAAAAAAAAAATAGAATATGATAATTATTTTACTTAAACATGTAAGTAAATTAGGCAAGAAGTTTCAAAAGCATGTTCCTATTATACTGTTTGCATTATTAAAGAGCAAAACTAGTATAAACCTCAAGTACAGCAAATAAATAATCTACTTTTTACCCTCATACATTTAATTTTCTGCATAATTTTCTTCTTTAGAAAAAAATATTAATTAAAAAACGTCTGTAAGGCACTGCATGTGGTGACTCATACCCATAATCCCACCTATTTCAGAGGCTGACTCAGGAGGATTCTAAATTCAAAGTCAACCTGGGCAACGTGGTGAGACCTTGTCTTATTAAGAAATGTCTGGGGGTATAACTGAATGCTTCCTGGGTTCAGTCAGTAATACCAAAAAAAAAAAAGGACAACCACACAACTACCTTAAGGGGATCTTTTATTTACTGATACTGTATTTACTTTTTAAAAATGTATTTGACACCGAGTCTTGCTATGCAGCTCAAACTCGTAGTGATCCTCCTGTTTCAGCCTCCACAGCACTGGGATCACAGGTGTGCACCACCATGGGTCAGGTTTCGGATGGTGGGCCGGCACAGCTTAGACCACTGAGCTATCTCACCTACTCTGTATTTACAGTATTAGGTTACTTTTACTAGAACAAATACTTGACCATGAGATTCAAAGGAGAAAAGTTTTATTTTTGGCTTATAGTTACAAGGGTTTCAGGGCATAGTAAGCTGGCTCCAAAGCAGAAGTATCAAAAGGGCAGGGCATGGCAGAGGAAAAGTGCTCACGTCATGACAGCTAACAAGCAACCAAAGCAAGAAAGACCCCAGAGAGGGTCAGGGAGATGGCTCAGTGGAATAAGCGCTTCCTTGGCAGGTGCAAGGGCCTGAGTTCAATCCCCAGTTCTGCAAAAAAAAAAAAAAAAAAAAAAAAGAGCCCAGAGAGAAACGAAAGGGATCAGGTACAAGAACACACCCTCCCAGGTTAGGCACCCAGTGACCTCCTTCCTCCAGCCATGCCATAGACCTTAACAGCACAGTTAGCTATGAACGCATCATCAGTGTTTCCATCCAGTGATGTGGTTAGTGACCCTGTGGATTAATTCCAAAAACCGCAACTCTGAATATACATGCATTCTGGAAGACATTTTTGGTCCAAACAACATTACTATTATTAAAGTTTAGAGGAAGCCATGTGTGGTGGTCCATGCTTGTAATTCCAGCACTCTGGGAGTCTAGGGTGGGAGGATCATAAATTTAAACTCCTTCTGGACAACTTATTGACTTGGCAAGATTCTATCTCAAAACAAAATATTAATACAGGACTAGGGATATAGCTCAGAGAGAAGGCCCTGAGTTCAATATCCAACCTCATCTTATTCCCAAGTCTCAAGTATTTTCTGAAATGAACAGATATAATAATCATTGGGAATATTAATTTAAAATATAAGAATATATTTTAAATGAGCATCTGCGTTACATTCATATGGGGTCATATTGAAATGTTTCTGCCCTAGGTGTTTGTTATCAGTGTTACATAATAATCATTGGATGTGAAGTGTGAGTATAGTCTTTACCAGGGTGTATGATTCTTTTTTTTTAATCTTTTATTTATTTAAGTGGTACAGGACCTTGCTATGCATTTGGAACTCATAGTAATCCTCCTGCCTCAGCCTCCCCAGTGTTGAGATTACAGGGATGTGCAACCATGCCCAGTTTGGGTGGCCAACACTGTGAGCCCACATGACAACTCATTGCCATTTGACATTCTCTGAGATTGAGAAAGTAACTTAAATTGGATGGAAAACTTGGTTTCACATAATGCTTGATTAATGTCAACATTTATCAATTTCTGCACAAAAGCTTCAAATCTGAATAACAATGAATAAATGGATAGTGGTGACAGATACACAATGCAGTATATGTGCTCAAAGTCTCTAAACTGCTAACCTTAAAAAATGGTTAAAACAGGGATCTTGAAGGGGGTTGTTGTATTCTACTATAATAAAATAATCATGAATAAAATCTAGTAATACACAGGGTTGCAAAATGGAAAGTGGCTCTAATTTTAGCAAATGGAAATAAGCACCAGAAAAACTGACTCATAGACTGACAATGTTTTCAGTCAGGAAAAACTATTTGCCTCAGTCAGATTTAAAAGCATGTCAAAACTGAAATAAAAAGAAAACTGAAAATATTAAAATGAGTAAGCCATACACTGTGAATGAAAAGCACACTAATCTCTCATCTAATACAGAGATGGCAAAGGGACACTGGGACAGACAACAATAAACCCTATACCTCTGTAAAATCTGAACCAAGGCCACAAGTAGCTAACTCTGGACTTGTTCAATGCCACAATAAATGAAGGAATCTTGAATTTTTGATTGATGGTTGTGATTTGTAGACAGCAGATTAAAAAACTATAACCATTCCAAAAATCCCAATACATTAAATTATTTTCCTATCTGTTTCTCTTTAAGAAACATACATATTGGTTGGAGCTAGGGAGATAGCTCAGCGGTGGAAGCATCTGCCTGACAAGCTAAATGACAAGGGTTCAATTCATAGTACCACTCACTGTGCGGGCCTGGAACCCTGGGCTCACGGTGCTAGCTACCCAAACTGGGTAAGGTGGCGCATGCCTGTAATCCTAGCACTGGGGAGGCTGAGGCAGGAGAATTACTATGAGTCCCAAATGCATAGCAAGATCCTGTACCACCTAAATAAATAAAAGATTAAAAAAAAGAGAGAGAGAAACATACACACTGGTAAAAACTATATTCACATTTCACATCCAATGATTATTATGTAACACTGATTACAAACACCTAGGGCAGAAACATTTCAATTTAACCCCATATGAATGTAAAACAAATGCACATCTGTATATGTTTTTCCTAAGTATATGGACAAAATATGGAAATATATATAACAACTGCTAATGTTGTTAGCCAATATAACTGGGAAAGCAAGCTGGAAAATTTACAATCCCCCCTTTTGTGTGTGCAGAGTCTCACTACAGAGCTCGGACTCATAGTGGTGCAGGCCTATATGTGAAAGGAGGTGAAAACTACTAGTGCTGGGATTACAGGTATGTGCCACCACGCACGGACTTACATGCCCTTTTAATTTTAATTTCTAAGTATATATTGTTTACACATTAAAAAAAAAAAAAAAAAAAAAAAAAAAAAAAACACCTGGTCTTCTTTTCTATGTTTTTTCTAAGTCAGGCTAAAACTCAAGGCCATGACTAGGACTGTCCACATACCTTGCCCAGAAACATCCCCTAAGCCATGGTCCTATGGCTTTTATGCCTTTCACTTGCTTTCCTGCATCTCCACCATATAGTCTCAGTCTCCACGGTGTCCCTGGAAAAGCTCTGGCTAATGCATTCCTTTCTGTGACCCAAAAGGCCAGCTTCTGTCTCCACTTAACCTGGCCTGCTAGAGCAGGGGCTGCAGACATGAAATCCTTCCAGCTCTTCCACCCACCCCTTTTCCTGCTTCTCCACTCATATCAAATGTGGGTGCCCTGTGGTGCTCCTCCAGGGTGCTGCTCACCCCAGGTACCCTGGACACTGGCCCACCTGTCCACACTTCACCTGTTCACTCTGGGCTCTCCATCTACCCATTGCACACCTCTATTCAGATATTGTGGGAGCTCAAATGCTCCACCTTGCACTTCCTCTTAGTCTAGTCTCCAATTCCTCCTAACCCTAATGCAGAGTCCCTTGAGCCTACAAGGTGGCCCAATGGGTGCCTGATGCACAGAACAGCCCCATTACAGTGGTGGCTCCAGAAGTCAGCTCTGCATGAATGACCTCGCCTCTCTCATTTCCCTGTGCCTCCCATCAGCACAGTGCAACACTGCCCTCAGCACCATTCTGGTTCCTCTGCTGGACCTCACAGAGGAACTGTGTGAACTGCCAGAAACCCTGACCAGCAGCAGCACCTTCAACTTGGGTGGTACCCTTTCCTGCAGAGGGCTTTTCAACTTCCCTTGCTAGACACTCTTACAGCACCTCCTGCCCACAAGCATTCTGCCCTTTCAGTCACAGTGGTGTGCTGTCTTCCTCATGAGCCCAGCAGTTCCCAAGGCAGAAAACCTAATCCTATATGTCATGCCAGTTTTGCCATCTAAGTGACAGGGATGACATCCAGGGAAACCCACTCTCAAGGGAGAACAATGCCTAGTAGAAAAGACAATGCTAGTCAACCTTATTAACTTCCAGGCTTTCCAGGTGGCAGGGCATGGCCAATACCTGATGCCACTGGAAAACTACCCATGGAATAGATTCAGTCAGACTTCTGGGCCTTGTCCTTCTGAATCAACACTGGGTGGGGGACTTGGGGAAGCTGGCAGTATAGTATGTGGTTTCTAAAAAGAAAACTTATCTTTCTTAAGACCTCAGGAACATCAAATAAGTTCTTCCTTCTGACTTGTCTATCTACAAGAAGGACCTCATTCTACCCAGTGCCTACAACTAGAACAAACTAATGAGACAGCTGTAAACCATGCCGTTCAACTAAGAGGCAGTAGTACTACCAGTCCTCCAGTTTAACAGAGTCCCATAGACCTTCTAACAGTGACACCCACAATCCATTGCTCTTCCAAGGTAGCTACCTGACAGATAGGAGAGGCACTGCTCCATTGCTAAGAGGAAATCACTTCAATATCTTCACGTATTAATTTCATTCATCATGACAGTATTTTCTTCAGAGAAAAACACTCTCATATGTAATCTGTACAGTCTTCACTGTTGGTTTAGGGACCATCTTGCTTTTTAGCCTGTTACCAAGATTTATCTGGGCTAACAAAATTCTCCCAATAATGGGCTACATTCTCAGGGCAACTGTTCTCCTATAGTTGACAAATTATTCTCATGGACACACAAACCCAGCACCCCTAAGAGCCTGGCATCCTGGCTTCTGTTCTCTCTGAATACTGTGTCCTTTGCTTATGGTTGAACAGTAACCAACACTGCCTCCAGGCCTGGTGTGTCTCCTGTAATTGTTTCTGTCTTTGCTACATGCTAAGGAGCCTACTAATACCAATGGTAGCTTGAATTACCCTATCAAAAACTCAATGTGATTTTCATTTGGAGCAGATAAAGAAGAAAAGTCTTTATTTAAATATATGGTTTAAGAAGTTAAAAATGTACTGTGTGTCTCCCCTAATTTGTGGCACAGCAACTAAGGAGGATGCAGACTATATGTTTCAAATTTCAAACCCGCCTTACTTTAGACCAAATCTGAAAAACCTTCATGCAGGATAAAGTCTGTCTGCCAACTAGAGTGACACTTCAAGGGGCCAATAATGCAGGGACAATCTAAAATCCACCAAGCCTGCCGGGTCTGAAACTTTTTTTTTTGGTGGAACCCGGGATGAAACTCAGGCCCTTGCGCTTGCCATGGAAGTGCATATTCCACTGAGCCATTTCCCCAGCCATAACTCCATCATTCTTGAAAATTTAATTTTTTTTAATATTATGGGAACTACATTACTACTGATGTAAATACACTTTTCATTTAAATTCATAAAAATATAACCATACTGCTTATATTATTTAAAAATTTTATCAAGATAAAAATCATGTAACATAAAATACACAATCAACCATTTTAAGGGTGGTTTTTAATATGTTCACAATGTACTGCCATTGCTACTACCTAATTCAGAACATTTCCCTAACCCCAAAATCAATCACTAACAATCATTCGAATCCTTCCTGGGCAATCACCACTCCACTTTTATCTCTATGACCTACCTATTCTATACACTGCACAGAAATGGAATTATGTAACATGACCTTTGTGTGTCTGGCTTCTTTTACTTAGCAAAATACAGGGTCATTCATTGTGTAGCATGACACAGCGTCATTCCTTTTTATTCCTTTTTTTCTCTCTAGGAAGTGATTGTTTTAAGCACAACTGGGATTTTGTCAGGGTAATTAAGAAATATTACCTTCACATATCTTCATATATTATCTTTCTGCTGAACAGCAAACAAACTTTTTTAGTTAGCATTTCAGTACTAAAGGGCCAGGGAGATGGCTCAGTAGAATAAGCGCCAGGTCTGAGTTCAATCTCTGCCTCCCCAAAAAAAGTACAAATAGCATTTCAGTACTTAAAACACAACTAATCTCTTAGAATAAATAGTACAACATTAATACTCATGCCTGCTTTATTTTATTTTATTTTATTTTATTTTATTTTATTTTATTTTATTTTATTTTATTTTATTTGTCTTTTTGAGACAGGGTCTCATTATGCAGTTCAGGCTGGTTTTAAACTCACTCTGTAGCTCAGGCTGGTCTCAAACTCACAACAATCCTCCTGCCTCAGCCTCCCAAGTGCTGGGATTACAGGCCTGTGCCACCACGCCCGGCTCATGCCTGCTTTAAAACAACTTGAAATATCAGTGTAAATTCCATTTTATACTTATAAGAATATATGTATAAAATACTAGTGAAAATCCACAGAAAATATATTTTACTTAAAATTTTAAAACAGCCTGGGGGGGGGGAATCAAATCAATTTAATTTAAAAATCAAGAATAGAAATCCCTGACTCATCAACTGAAATGAAAGCTTTTTGCCATCTTCTAAGCCTTCTAGGCCCATTTTACACGGTGATATAGCATTGCTTTAAAAAGAACATTAACAGCCGGGCGTGGTGGCGCATGCCTGTAATCCCAGCACTTGGGAGGCTGAGGCAGGAGGATTGTTGTGAGTTCGAGACCAGCCTGAGCTACAAAGTGAGCTTAAGGCCAGCCTGAACTGCATAGTGAGACCCTGTCTCAAAAAGACAAAAAAAAAAAAAAAAAAAAAAAAAAAAAAAAAAAAAAAAAAAAAAAGAACATTAACATTTTACAAAGAATATAGCTTAAAAGTCTGAAATAAATTAGAAACACTAGAAAACAAGATAACAAAATTAGTGAAGTACACTAACATCTGCTTGCAATTATTTTTCAAACTTCCCATTAAGAAAGTATGAAAAAAAAAAATCAACATGTGATTCATGGTGTTGTTCATGTTTATAAAAGTGTATGTTTTCATTTGGTAGATCTATTTAAGTGCCAAGAAATTACTGAATCATAAAGAAGCCATCTCTAAAGTATGAAACCAAAAACTGCCTGTTTGAACTTGACGATCTGAAACCCTCATTAAGAATACCGCATAGAAAGGGGGAAACAGCTAACAGCTCATGCACCTGCCTGGCAAGTTCAAGGTACTGAGTTCTATCGCCAGTATAAAAAGAAAAAGAATATAGCATAATCCAGATCTATAGATACAGCAGCAAGAGAAAAAAGCTTACAACAAAGATCTCTGTTTAACAAAAAATTACTAAAAGGGGGAACTACCCACTCGGGGCCAGGGCCCCCTCCTGTCCCTCTCTCGGACAGGAGCTTTCTTTCTCTCAATAAATCTATTCTGCTCATAACCTCCATTTGTTCCTAAAATTCACTCTTCGGTTTTAGAGAACACGAACTTGTACAGGTCAGATCCAGAGATCGTTTTTCCCTATGTCATTTGGAGGTTCCCTGTATCATTTGGAGGTCACCCACGTGAGAAGAGTTTTTCTCCCTGTATCATTTTGGAGAGTCCCATCGAGATCATTGGATGGAGATTCAAAGCTGTAATGGAAATGCCTGTTCTCTACTGAGGGCCTTTAGGTAGAACCTCTGAAGAATATATCTGACTGCCGATCAACAACTATGACCCCTTTGAGTATGAAGAAGCCAGAGTGGTCATCACCCAAATCTCTCACAGCAGTTCGAGTTACTTCTTCAGAGGGGGAATGTTGTAGGCAGGCCAGTTAGATAGAAATATTCTAGGCAGTCAGACAGGGCCAGGCCCTCAAGGAGACAAGATGGCAGACAAGATGACTTTGCAACTTGGAAAATACAGACACTCCTATGGGCCACACCTCAAGACCAAACAAAAGAGGAAACACAGCTACATACTTCCCTAGGGATGGGCATTAAGGACTGATATTCTAAATAGGTGTCAACCACCTTGAAAGAGCCCTATTTGAGTCACTAGCCCAACCCCCAACAGGAAGAGAACCTGTCTCATTTTCATGACTGCTTGCTATATGACTCGTTTCCCCATTTGGTACTGGATTTAATCAATTTTACCTGAGCAATGGTGCTTGTAATCCCATTGGTTGACCATAGTTTTGTCCCACCTCTTGTCCACCGAAGAGTTCCCATGTCTTCACCACCTTAGACCCGCCTCACCACATGGTTTTCCTCTATAAAAGAGACAACTTCCTGGGGAACTACCCACTTGGGGGCCCTCCTCCTGTCCCTCTCTCGGACAGGAGCTTTCTTTCTCTCAATAAATCTATTGCTCATAAAAAAAAAAAAAATTTAAAATATAATTTTGAGAAACAAAATATTTAATCTGATTGGTGAGTGAAGTATTATGGAAAACTCTCCCTTCACTGCTCCACAGAAGGTAACTCAAATGATTATTGGTTATTGAGTTTTTTTTTTTTAAATGTATTCGCCACCATGCCCAGCCTGGTCTCAGTGGCCAGCTCAGGGTGCCCAGGGGCAGGGCTAGTGTGGCATCTGGTACCAGGAATCAAACCCTGGTCCTTGCACTTGCCTAACCAGGAACTTAGTCTGCTGAGCTATCCTGCTGGCCCTTTATTGAGTTTTTAAAATGCAGAAAGATAATTTCTTTCCCCTTGCCTGTCTTCAGTGAAGAATATAACCTGAAGATACTTCCATGACAGTTTACAACATCTTCCTCTTCTTTGCAGCTATAGCATATCACTGAATCCCACTAAGTGCCACAATTAAACTGTTTACTACTAATGGATATTATGGTCTTGCTCCAAATCATTTATTATCACAACACAGCAATGGATAACTTTCATAGAGGTCATCCTACACATGTTGCAAGTATATTTGTGGGATAAAAATCTTAGAATTTCTGGGTCAAAATCTTTTTTTTTTTGGCAGAACCAAGGATTGAACTCAGGTCCTTTCACTTTTCAGGGAAGCACTTATTCTACTGAGCTATCCCCCGGCCCCTCAAAAGCTATTTGTAATATTAATACTGTTAAATTATTCCTATGGGCCAGCCTATGAAACCACCATTCTCTTTGTACCCTAACCATCATGACATATATATTTTTTAAAATCTGCCCTCCACTTTCTACTGCTTATGTACAGGAATCTCCAAGATCATTTTATTTTATTTTTTTCCACAATCATTTTATGTGCTTTATTAATGCCAGCCTGGACACATTTTGTCACTCTTTGGGTCTTTTCAGGATCAAGGGAATTCTATTGACATTTCACTGGAAATAAGGAACACTTGGCTTATTTTTGAGACGACAATGCTATATTTTCTCCAGTTGACAGTTTATAGTATGAAAAACATGTTGCCCCTATTGTATTATGGCCATTAATTTTTCTCTAATAATATCATAACTGGTCTGCTTTTATACATTCTAATACATATTTTTACATACTAGCTATCTTATCTTTCATTTTCTTGTATTTTGTTTTGGAATGGCTTTTGATGGTCTCTTACCTCCAAACATGCATTGTCAGAAGGATAATATACATGACTTCACTTAATTCTGGTGCAGTCGTGCCCAAGCATTTACATAATATTTTTCCATAAGCTAATCTTTATTTTGTTACAATTACACTGTGTTGATATTTGAAAATTATACATTTAAGTACATTTATAAAACAAATTTTATTTTACAACTTAAATATTATAAAAGGAGATATGGGAATGCTATGGTGCAGTTTTCAATGACAAAAAAAACCAACTCACTGAAGCATGTGTAGCACAGGCTCACCACACCACTGTAGGGTATTCACCTAGAAATGGATCTGCTGGTTTAAGAGTCATGTAATCTTAAAAAAGATGTAACAATATTTCTAATGTTATAATTTACAACACACTAATATTAATTTTACTGCTTTTATCATTCCCCTATATGCTTATAATTTATAGTAAAAGGGTTTTTTTTTATGTTTTAACTTAAAAAACAAAGGTAAAGGCCCCAGCAACAATAATTCCTCCATAGATGATTAGGATCGGAGCACGGCACAGTGGAGCATGCCTGAAATTTCAGCACTTAGGCTGAGGCAAGAGAATCACAAGCTCAAATCCTGTCTGGACAAATCAGCAAGGTCCTGCATAACATAACATAACAAACATAACATAACATAACATAACATAACATAACATAACATAACATAACATAACATAACATAACATAACATAACATAACATAACATAACATTTAAAAAGTAACATTGATTTCAATTTCGGGGGATGTAACCCAGTGGTAGAGCACCCCTTGGTTCAATTCCCAGTACTGAGGTATAGGGGCAGATTGTTTTGTATTACTTCAGTCTGCAAGGCTATTCTTTTCACAGTCCTACAGTACTGGCTAATAAAAGGTTGCCTTACTACTTTCTAAAATAATTTGGAAAATAATACAATGTCAGCACAAGGGCTGGCCAGATACCTCACCAGATCAGAGCACCTACTTAGGCAGACGCAGGGGCTGGGGTTCAATCCTGGTGTACTGTGCCAGTCCTGCTCCTGGGGCACACTGAAATGGCAATTGAGACTGGGCGTGGAGGCGTGCACCTGTAATCCCAGTGCTTGGGAAGCTAAAAACAGGAGGGTCACTATGAGTCTAATCTGTGCAGTGAGATCCTGTACTAAATACATTCAAAATTGTTTATTCTAGCAGCATGCTGTTATGGTATGTAATATGCTTATTTTCTACTTACAGGTCAATCACATGTATTACAGTATTCTCAGGGCTGGCTCAGGAGATTAAAGCTCCTGCAAGCAGGTGCAGGGGCCAGAGCTTTGATCCCCTGGCCTGTCATGCTGGCCCTGCCCCTGGGGCAAGGTGAGACAGCAATTGAGACTGGGTGTAGTAGTGCACCCCTGTAATCCCAGCTCTTGGGAGGCTGTAAACAGGCAGATCACTACAAGTCTGATCTAGTAGTGAGACCCTTAGCACCCTGTAGACCCTTCCATAAAATACAAAAAAAAAAAAAAAATAATAATAATAATAATAATAAATAAAGCACTCTCAAGAAATTCTTAACTGTTTTCTTCTCTTTGCCATGACAACTCAACCTTTTGGTGAGCCATCTGGGCATCCTGTAACATCATTGTTGGTAGTGCTGCCACATCCTTATCTGGAAAAGGAACCGTCTGCTCGCTCTGTGGGATACCAGGCCAGCTAAGGTCACCTCACCTCACAAACTGCTGCCAGGTCTTAACATAGTGGCTGTGCCTTGTGATACTGGCAGCAAAGGGACACTCACAGCACAGAACAAGTACCAGTGTAGGAGGTGTGAGTGTGTGCAGCTCCTTGAGCTTGAGGGGCTGAGGCCACCCTGAGGGAAAAGGAGGGTGTTATGAGCTCTTCCACAGGGCAGGTAACTCAAGTGATAAGTTCCTTGTTTATCAGAATTTTAAAATTTATAATTCCCTTGCCTGTCTTCAGTGAAGAATATAATCTGAAGATACTTCCATGCCAGATTATAGAATCCTCCTTTTCTTTGGCTCACTCAGGAGCTGCCTTAAAAGTTTACAGGTTAGCTAACCTACTGAAAAAAAATTTTAGGGGGGAAGGGAGATGACTGGCAATCAAAATCAGAACCTTGCACTTGTCGGGCAGGTGCTTAAGCCACTGCGCTATTTCCCCAGCCATGAAAAACTCTGAGTATGCATAAGGTTTCTCCAAGTTAGTTTCAATATTAATTTGCATTTTTCAAGTTTCAAGAGTACTTCATTTCTGCAGACTAGTTAATCTGCAAAGTAGCTCTGTGGCTCTGATTTAGACAGAAATGCTTAACACTTCCCAAGGCTGCTCTGCTCATCTGGCACAAAGGCACAAAAGAGGTCCATAAAACGAGACTCACCTCGCACTGCATGCCTGTGACAGGAATTACTTCTACCCAGATCCCGGCAGGTCTACTGAAGAGCAGCAACCTAACATGCAACACTGTTACCTGATACTGTACACCACTGGGAGGTAGAAAGAGCCACAATGCAGCACTGACAGAAGTTGAGAAACACCTACAAGGCCAGGGGTACAGTTTAGCGGGCACACACCTGTCTGGCAAGTGCAAAGTCCTGAGTTCAATTCCCAGTTTTAAAAAAAAAAACATTTCATGAAGACCATGACTGAAAATTCAAGCCTCAATACAGAAGAATTGTAGGTGGGTCACCTTCCTTTTAGGTTCTGGATGTACTGGGTCAAAGACAGGCAAAAAAAAAAAAAAAAACCAGATAGGCAGCTCGCTAACTTAGCAAGCCAGCAATTCCAGAATGAATAAAAGGTCTAGATACAAAACTATAACTGAAAGGTGTTCTATCAGGGATTTCCTCTCATGGCTTTATTATGCCTAAAAAATGGAAATATGGCTTTAAAATGAGTGGTCTCCAAGTATCTGTGGCTATATTTACAGCATTTGCTGATATTCTGCAGACAAAAACTCTAGGGTTTTAAGACGGTATAGCAAAAGCTAAATGTAATAAATATAACAACATGAAAAATGCTTTCTCTTTTATGTAGCTTTCACAACAAGAATGACACTGCCTACCAGAAAACGACTTAACATTGGTGGAAACAATAAAAAAGAAAGGTCTTATTGTTAACCAAGAAAGAGTCAGGACACACCCCGACTCCCAGTCCCACACAGCCCTCTCTGCTAGTGCAGGCCCTGTCAATCATGAGCTACTCACAAAGGTTCTCAGGGGCCCAGCTGAGCTTCTGGCATCCACTTTCACGTGTTTACAGTCTTCAACACCTTTCTTGTTTCTCTGGCAACTCTTCTCTCGTGTGTTCCCTGGTATATCATGCTTCCTCCAGGGACCATGGTTTTCTTACTCTACATTTCTGCTTGGTGCTCCCTTGCCCAGACCTGTGGCCTTCTGCATGCCAAATGGATCCCCACAACTTGAACTCTGACCTCCTACCTCCTCAGTGAAGGCTCTCTTGGTCCTGCCTTTCCCTAGGAAACACAGGACTCTCACTGCAGGTAGCAGAGCACTGCCAACATTTTACTGCACTTTCATGAGTCTACTTAGATTCTATGCTTCCTCAGCTCAGGAACTTCTCCATCACTTTTAAAATTCTAAATCCTAGCAAAGAACCAAGCAAAATGCAAGGTTCCACAGTAAATATGTATGGAATTAAATCAGTACTGTCCTACTTTGACAGCTGATACTACTGTTCATAATATTAAAATGGCATGGTTCTATGTACTTGACAAAAGCCCTTTATTATAAGCAGTTTTACCCTCTAACAAGCAGGTATCTCAGAGTGAACCAAATTCCACATGCAAAACTATCAAGTACTTTTTTTTTGGTGCTAGGAACCGAACTTAGGACCTTATGTTTGCCAGACAGGCAGTGAGCCAATGAGCTAGATCCTTGGCAGGAAAGTATTTCATCAGGGATTTTTTTCTTTGTAGTTTCATTACACTTTAATAAATAGGAACACAAGCTCAAGAATGAATAGTCCAATCAACTCAAACAACTTATGGAACAATAACAAAAGTCTAAGGTACATTGCTAAGTACTTGTAAAATATAAACTATAGTAACTTCCAAAATATTTTCATATATTGTCACATTTTGTACTCACCACATCAGTAAGGCATATCTAATTACCTCATTTTATAAATGTGAACAAAAGCCGGGCATGGTGGCACAGGCCTGTAATCCCAGCACTTGGGAGGCTGAGGCAGGAGGATTGTTGTGAGTTTGAGACCAGCCTGAGCTACAAAGTGAGCTTAAGGCCAGCCTG
Organism: Ctenomys sociabilis; assembly: GCA_004027165.1. Taxonomy (NCBI): domain Eukaryota; kingdom Metazoa; phylum Chordata; class Mammalia; order Rodentia; family Ctenomyidae; genus Ctenomys; species Ctenomys sociabilis. Next base: position 94,185 of record PVKA01002337.1, read on the forward strand.
AACTGCATAGTGAAACCCTGTCTCAAAAAGACAAAAAAAAAAAAAAAAAAATGTGAACAAAGACTAGGGAGCTTTGAAAGGTAATAAGGTCACTCAGTAAGTGGCTTGGGACTTAGAACCCAAGGCAATTACTTCCAAGGGACGATACAATGGTATCAGAGAGGAGAGTTACCACAGTCCTATCCAATTGTACTGGGAAAAGGGGCTGTGCTGAGGGATTTGCACAAGGACACCGGTATCTAGGAGACGCCTACTTTTTGAGGGCATTGTTGCAAGTGTTTTATGTTAGGTCTAACTAATCTGCTCATACTATTGGGGGAAAATGTCACACTTTTACTCATGACAAAAAAAAAAATCTTAGAGATGAAATACCAAGATCAGAAAGTTAGCAGGCAGAGGACCCAAGACTTGAATAGGGAGGAGGACAGTGAGCAGTGGGCCAAAAAATAATAGAAAAGGGTGCTAATTTCCATCAGGCAATGAGCCATCAAATGAACAGAAAAATGCTGACTGACATCCAAAGGTATCTTGTGAATGTGAATATATATATATATATATATATATATATATATATATATATATATATGTATGTATATTCTGACATTTCACCTATGTTTTTCTTAAAGTTAAGGTGCACTCTAAAAATCCAGTAAAGATAAATAACATAAAAAGTAAAATAAGCTAAGGCCTGATCTGTCCTGTGAGCACTCTGGGAGGTCTAAACACATCTCTCCCTAGGCCTGACTAAGGCCTTCAGACCTGGGGTGAGTTCAGAGGATGGAGGGCATTTCAGGAGAAGGTACAAGAGGAAGGACAGTGTGGATGGACTTGTCTGGCTAGGGTGCAGAAGCACTTTCTAGGAGAGATGCAATATGGGAGAAGTGAGAAAACCCTGAGCAGGATAGCAGGACACAAACTTTTTAGATTGTGCCCCTTCTTCCTCTAACAGACATATCAAAGAACAACTTTCAAAACAGAGAGATGGGGCTGGGGATATAGCTCAGTAGCATAAACACCTCCTGCGTGGCAAGTGCAAGGTCCTGAGTTTTATCCCTGGTACAGAAAAGGAAAAAAAAAAAAAAAAAAAAAGAACAGTGAGAAATGTTAATGCACTCCCACTGGCTTGATCCATCAGGCCACATGCATGGTTGTCCCATGGGACAACTTGAATCACAACTGGTACAGAGATCTAATTACTTTTATCAATCTTTTTACTAATAAAATAAAAAGTATATAAATAGACCAGCTCTAGTTAGTTTGAATCTCAATTATTGCTCATAATAAAATGATCAAAACTCAAAAGTGAATAGGTTATAACATTTATTCAGAAATTATAGATCTCCGGAAAGAATGCCTATCATAAACAAATCATCCAACAACAAATGTTAGAGAGGTTGTGGGGAAAAAGGAACCCTTCTCCACTGCTGGTGGGAATGTAGACGGGTGCAACCATTATGGAAATCAGTGCAGAGACTCCTTAAGAAACTAGGACTGGAAATCCCACTCAAGCCAACTATATATACCCTTACTGGGAATTTTCCCAGAGGAACTGAAAACATCTTATCATAGGGATATATGTGTACCTTTATTTATAGCAGCACAATTTGTGATAGCCAAATCTTGGAAACAACCAAGATGCTGTCACATGAGGAATGGTTGAAAAAGATGTGGTATTTTTATACAATGGAATATTACTCAGCTGTAAAGAATGATAATCTCGAAGCCTTCACATTTAAGTGAAGGCCATTTGAAGACATACTTCTAAGCAAAATAAACCAGACCCACATGTACAAATATCATATAGTCTCCCTAAAATAACTCAAAAGAAGAACTGCAAATAGAAAAGTATGATGCAATTAAAAGGAAAGCGAAAACTTGAGGATTGGACAACGAGGCAAGGAGAAATGTTGAGAAACATAACAGAGGTAAGATCATTCACTTATACACACTAGATGGGTAAGACAATGATCCTGAGAAACATCAGGAGTTTTTGAGACTTAGCAGTTAACTGGTAAGATTCTCACCCCAACTAATTATATATGCTGATACCTGTGAACCAAGCAACTACACTGAATTTAACAAAGTGTAATAGAAGGACCACACTCCAAAGGCCGGCCATTCTTATCTTCTAAATATGTACTTCTTGTCATAAAATACCAGCTATTACTACACTGCCCTTTTTTAAAGAGTAGTAAATGAAAAAAAAAGACAAAAAAAAAAAAAGTCACAAGGCAGTCATGCTACAATGCTACTATGCTGTATATGGATGGATTTCTAAATATTTATGTAAATATATGTAAATGTTCACTCCTATTTTTTTAAAAAATTTTTTTCTTCTTCAAATTCTGTATGGACTTAAAAGTTCAGTATCTCAAAACTTGATGGAAAATACATGTTCCATGTTATGCCTATGATGTCTGATATTTAGACTAATAGTGTGATAAACTGAACTGCATATGTTGCAGGGTAATAATAAACTTCTCTACTGGAGAGCTAACAACCTATGTTTGCAGATTAAAAATTGGAGAAAAAAGAAAGGCTGCAAGATCAGCCAACATTTTGGCCTTAGCCTTTCAAAGTCAGTGAAGACTCAGGACATAGGAGAACCTGTTCTGTAACATCACGTAACTCAGTAGTGCCCCAAATTTTCTGATCAAGGAGATTATGGGGCCACAGAGGAAAGTGACTGATGATGTAGCGTGCGCCTAAGGAGAGTCACATGGAGTGAAAACATTCTTTCAGGCTTCCACAGAGAGCAAATTGGTCAAGCATTGGCCATGACTCATCCACAAGGCTGACAATGACAAAGGATCTACAAAGAGTGGTACAAGGTTACAGGATAAACCATGAGAGTACCTGACTGAGCTTATCTGATTTTTGTTATATAGGTCTTGCTTTAACTTGGTCTTAACCATCCAGCAGGAAAGTATAAAAATGGAGGTATATAAAATAAAGTTGTATTAATATAATGAGCTGTGAATGGCTCAAGTCAACAAATTCTGTGGATAACCCACTTCTATTGTAGACTGCTGATCTGTATTGGATAGATTTATTTAAAAAAATGTATATATATAAAATTAACCATCTATGTTGTGAAAATCTGTAACATATGTATCATTGTATGTTACCCTGTTTATATCATTTGTTCTGTTTTTGCTCCTATTTTTTACTCAAGTCAAAATACAAATAAATAAATTTAAAAAAAAAGAAAAAAAATAAAATGAGCAGGAAAAAAATTATGTATCACTTACAAATAAAAATTCCAAACAAAAATGAGAACCATCACCAAGGAACAACAAATAATAAAATTTTACCAGTGAGCTTAATCTAGCTGTGAAATGACTTTTGGTTTTAGTGTCTTATATTAAGAGCACCCTCATCCACAGGTTAGCCATACAATGATGATCAAATTCAAATCTGAGCTAGCCCCTGTGAAACATGAATTATGGCTCCTTTGTGAACATGTTAAACTAGGAGCAGTATGACATGTTCTGTCTGTATGGAGAGTGGGTGGAACACAAAAGAATGGGTGGGTATAGAGCTTAGGAAAAAACACCTTGAGAGGACTGCACCAAGGGATATTGAGGATTAGCAATGGGCACTGAAGGGTGATGCACTGAGAAACCTGCAAGGAGGATGGGGAGGCAGAGAAGAGGCTGACTTAGAAACAAAGATGAGCACCAGGATGGACATGAGGTACAAAAGGATAGCCACATGACTATGTCTAAAACATACTACAAAATGCAGGGCTAGGCCTCTAAATGGGCTGAAGACAAAGACTGCCTTCAGAAATGTGGTGGTGATAGCACAGAAGAAATCTCACAGGAGAGATCAGAGACTTCTGGATTATTTCCCAGTCAGAACCATCTTCCTTCATTCAAATGAAGGCAATTACCCAAACACTTCTTGTGTTCCTTTTGGTGCTGGCTGGGGATGGAACCCAGGGTCTTGTTCATGGTAGGCAAGTGCTCTCTCACTGAGCCATACCATTAGCCCTTGATCCAAACATCTTTTGGAGAGCAAATGCTTCCTCTCCTCCCATTGTTCCACAGGTTTCACACATGTAGAGAACACAAAGGCCTGCCTGCACTGCAGAGTAAACCAAGGAGCCATGAGAAAAGACACCAGCTAAAACTTTGAAGCAGCAACTAACTAGGTTCCACTCTGAATCTGTTTTGTTAAATGGAGTCACAATGGCAAGTTGTTAAATGAAGAAAGAACAGCTGTCTAGAAACGCTCTTTAAATTGCAGACAATTTTAAATGACTTTAGTACATGTTCATACCCCTACAGGCAATGACACCAAAATGCTTCCAATGAGAGACACTTGAAAGTACAGTGGAAGCACTACCAACGTATTTCAAACACAGGAGAACATGTCCTCTATGCATTCACCAAGTCACCTGTCACTGTTTCCATGAAGCCTCTGAGGAGCAACAATGGTAGTTTTTAAGTCTGACAGTAAATGTCTATAACCCAGTATCAGCATGGGGAAATACACTCTAGGAAAGAACACTTCCTGCAATCCCTTGCCCTTCCAATAACAACCATTTATGGAAGAAATACAGTTCAAGGAACACAAAGAAGAAAGCAGGAAGAATCAAGGGTTTGTAAAAAGCACTCAACTTATCCACAGGAATGTGCTTTCCAGCGATCTCCTAATTCACTGCTAAACTCTTTCTGAAATAAGTAGTTTCATGGTTTACACAAGGAAACAACTGCAGAATATTCATTTTTTCCAACTGAAAACTTTTATTCTAGAGAGGCCAGGGAGATGGCTCAGTGGAATAAGTGTTTCCCTGGCAAGGGCCTGAGTTCAATCCCCGGTTCCACCCCCCAAAAAAAGCAACTTTTATTCTAAACAGTCACTATCATTTCACGCAAGGAGCTTTCTACTACTCAGCTGTAAGGCACCCCCCCACTAGACTTATTCTGTGTGTGTATTAAGGATCAAACCTAGGGACATACCATCACTGAGCTACATTTCTCTACCACCCACAGGATCTCACTAAGTTGCCCAGACTGGCCTTGAATTTGCAATCTTCCTGCTTCAGCCTCCCAAATACCTAGGATTACAGGCATGCCCAACCATTCCCAACTTTATACACGCATTTTGTTTGCGAATTTTTTTCCTATTTTGTCTCTTTGAGGTGAATTACAGATAACTAGGTACAGTAACAAAAATAACAAGCATAGTCATACAATAGAAAGGTGACTGACAGAAGAAAGAAAATCCAAAAAGCTAATGTGGGTTTTCTAGGAGAAAGTCAGAGGATGGGAAAAATTGACATGCCAAGTTTTCCTGACAACTCTAGCTAGGAAGCAGCATTGTCACCACTATGTAAGGGAAGGCACCTGCTTTCCTCAATTTTAGCAGCCTGACTACCAATAATTTCAGTCCTGCTATTGCTGCTGCTTGCCACTATTTTGGCCACCTAGCATCTGAACTCTCTCTTCCTGGAACTAATGGCTAACCCTTAAAGAACAGTAAGCAGCCAACATACCATTTGCTCTCTCACACTGTTTTGCACCTGCGCATCACCTCAGAGGTAACTCTGAACAGGTAGGACAGTGGTTGAGGTCGCCATCCAACATGGTGCCAGTAGCATCACAGAGCACAGCTTCTAGGGCCAAGTACCTCAGCAGGCTTTGTATACCGTGGGACAATGGACCCCATGGTATACAACCCTGGTTCTTCCACCTTCCTAAAGACACTGTGGCCTACTCAAGAACCTTCCAAGCCAGGTGTGGTGGCACACACCTATAACCTAGCACTTAGGAGGCTGAGGCAGGAGGACTGCTATGAGTTTGAGGCCAGCTTGGGCTACAAAGTGAGTTGAAGGCCAGCTTGAACTGCATCATGACACTCTGTCTTAAAAGAATTAAAATAAAAATCCTTCCAATAATTTATTTTTCTGCACTCAACACAGTCTGTAAATAAGCCCCTTGACTTAGCATATATATTTTACTCATTACTTGTATTTTCACATTTAGAACTTCACCTAATTCTCAGTTAAAAGCATAAATGCGTATTAAAACCACCACCACTCTTAGATAGAGGTGGCCATACTGAATGGAGGCAGAGAATACTACTGTAGACCATGGTCATTTCTGTTGTGTTCACATACCTTTTTCTCCATTTTTATCCTTTCACACTCACCATGATTAACACTGGGAATCATCAGAAAAAGCATACTTCACTATAACCACACTTGATCACCCCTCATGGCAGTGACCTCACACTATCTTCCTCACAACCTTGGGAGGCAGGCCCCACTGTGAGCAACAGCTCAAGTGACAGTTCAGACCCAGAGCCTGAGCTTATATGGACAACCTCAAAGTCACAACCTACTAACAAGCAATTTTGTCTGTAAACCACAGAAACCAACACAATGAAGAAAAGTCTGTCAATTTGCCTTTTGACTACTGGTCCTTGCAAAATCTACATTCTTAAACTCAGGATATGAATGACATCCCAAATCAAAAGCAAATTTGGTGACTGTCAGTGGCTGAAGGATGTGGATATACCTCTCCAGCACAAATGTGAGGCAAGAGGAAGACCTCAGCATCCACATCATGGATGTCTCTCTGGATGGTCCTCCTACACGGCCTTTACCAACCTTCACCAATCTTCTCCAACCATACATAGGTCAGGTCTTCTGCAGCTAAATACTAAAGTTAAATACAGACTTTCACAACAGTAACTGTATAAAATCCAGAGTGTTTATGAAAGCACAGAGCACAAAAGGAAGTTCAAGACCATCTAAGTCAGTGAACCTTTTAGAACTTTCCCTATCATGGGTACCCTTTGTTATCATTGAAAGTTCTAATATGTTCGCCATCACCGCCTTAGGGATTCCAAATATCCTCCTAGGGCCCCTTCAGGGGTTAGGGTAATGCAGAAGGCCAATGGGGTTTTAGTAGATGATACTACAGGGTGATCATCTTGCACCTGAGCCTTCTATGCTGGTTTGTCTGCCTCCTGAAAAGACTCCTCAGAAACAGACTTCTAAATTGCTCTAAACCACAGACCAACCTACCCTCTTACACTTCCAGGAAGTAATCTCAGGTCCCAAATTTTGATGAACAGCTTGACTGTGACAAACCAGAAGGTAAACCACCATGCCTCTACACTGCAACCCTGCAGCCTGTACATGTTAAGGCCTTGCCCCTGTGACATGAAAACAAGGGCTGATAGATTAAAATCCCAAGCACTGCATTTTAGTTTTCTCTCAACTCTCAGTGACTTGTTTAAAGCTATCTTTAAAATACTGACACTGTCACAGGTTGGTAAATTTTAACTTTACAACAGACCAAGAATCAACTGACAGGAAACAAAACAACAGTGCCACTTGATTTGAGGCTAACATATGACATACTTGAATACCCTTGTTTTGCACTGAGAAAATTTTTTTTATTTTGCAGGGCCGGGGAGATGGCTCAGTAGAATAAGTGCTTCCCTGACAAGCGAAAGGGCCTGAATTCAATCCCCAGTTCCCCCCACACACACAAAAGTTTTTGCAAACAAGAATGAAGAAGGGCCAGCCAGATAGCTCAGCAGACTAAAGTGTCTGTGCACTTTTGATCCCTGGCAAACCTTGCCAGCCTGGCCCCTGGGGCACACTGGAACAGTGACTTAAACTGGGTATAGTGGCTCAAGGCATGGGGGCTCACGCCTGTAAGCCTGTAATCCTAGCTCTTGGGAGGCTGAAATCAGGAGGATCACTAGGAATCTGATCTGTAGTGAGATCCTGTAGACCCTGCACTAAATACATAAAAAAAAAAATTAGAAAAAAAAAATAAAAAAAAGAAACTCTAAATGCCTTGTATTAATCAAGTGGAAGAGCTAGAAAGAGTACTAGACAAGACACTTAGAACAGGTAACTGCTAAAAATATTCTGGGGATTAGAGAAAACACCTTCAGACATGAGAAGCTCATTTCATTATTTCACAACACATCAGTGCATACCCACTATTTGCCCAGCCCTGTGCTCACTGTTGGCGATGGGACAGTGGTAGGCTGGATACGAAGGAACCCAGCTAACCTCAGGTCTGCTTCCTAGGCAGAGTAGAGCTCTGCAATGACAGGGAAGGGCAAAAGGCAGCTGGTTGTGAGATAAAGACTTTTTGCTATGGAGCCACATTATGGGATCTAGGCTACCCAGGGCTACCCCACCCAATGACCTCATGCATCATAAATTACTTTTGAGGTGGACTTAAGAGAGTACTCTGGATCCCTAAAAACAGCATTAGATTCCAGAGATCAACTGGTCAAAAATACTAATGTTAAACAAAGCTTTTAGCCGGGCGTGGTGGCGCATGCCTGTAATCCCAGCACTAGGGAGGCTGAGGCAGGAGGATTGTTGTGAGTTCGAGACCAGCCTGAGCTACAAAGTGAGCTTAAGGCCAGCCTGAACTGCACAGTGAGACCCTGTCTCAAAAAAGACAAAAAAAAATAATAATAATAAAAAAAAAAAAAATAAAGCTTTTACTTTTTTTTTTTTTTGGCAGAACTGGGAATTGAACTCAGGACCTTCTGCTTGCCAGGGAAGCACTTATTCTACTGAGCCATCTCCCTGGCCCAATTTAAGATTTCTTTCTTTGTTTTTAATTTTTTATTTTTTTGGCGGAACCAGGAATTGAACTCAGGACCTTGTACTTACCAAGCAAGCACTTACTCTACTGAGCTATCTCCCCAGCCCAAGCTTTTAATTTTTATTTTTAATTTTTATTTTTTGTCTTTTCGAGACAGGGTCTCACTATGCAGTTCAGGTTGGCCTTAAGCTCACTTTGTAGCTCAGGCTGGTCTCGAACTCACAACAATCCTCCTGCCTCAGCCTCCCGAGTGCTGGGATTACAGGCATGTGCCACCACACCTGGCCCCAAGCTTTTAATTTTTAATATATGATTCAACAACTTTGTGTCACTGCTTGAAACCAATTTTTATATTAGTATTGGCAAAGGTTTAAAACTACATAAGCAAGAGGGATAATTAGCCCATCTGTAAAGCAGAAAAACTTGGAAATGAAGGGTAAGTTTCAAAGTCCCAAATCTATTTTTGGAGCAAAATGAAATTTCCTCCTCAGAATAAGAATGAGACTCGGTGAAAAGCAAGACTATGAACTCCATGGGTGGACCTCCCTTGCCAAGAGAACCACAATCCTAAAGTATGTAGAATTCAGCCAAGTGCTTACTTTTAGCTACACTGAAAAAAATCTACAAAGTAGAAACATTTTGTCCAAATCTCTAAATTAACATTAGCAGGCACCAAGACAGCTTCAACTCAGAGTGAAAAGGAAGCAATATTAGTAATTGCTCCAGAACAAACTGTACAAACTGGGATTATTCTGGCCTATCTGGGACCAGTGGTCACCTCACTTATAAGGGATGTTAGAACATGGTTAGGAGACTTTTCAGTGCACATTTTTACACAGTTCTGCCTTGTGATTTATATAAATGTATTATGTATTTTACAAGAGGAACTCAAAATGATAAATTTTACAAACAAAGCTCCTGGGTGAATTCAACCCTTAACATAAAGAATAAATTGAAACAATGAAGATGCCACAGTGGTGAGCAGAAGAAAAAAAGCCTCTTAAGAGATTTGGTATCTTGAAGGTAAAATACAGCAATGTAAGGAAGAGAAGTAGAGGAAAAGTGGGTCTTTGAGACATAGGAAGGATTTGAAGGGGAAACTGAAATCCACAGGGAGAGCAAAGAGACTTCAATGATGAAGGAGGAGGTGCCAGATTGCTTTCTCCCTGAGCCCATACTCACTAAATACGAGGGGCAGCTCAAATCCCTGAAGACACACCATGACTACTGGTGACCCTAGAACCTACGTGGAGAAAGACAACCAGTGGAACAGAGCAGTGGATGCAGCGGATATCAGTGACTGGAGTTACTCAAGGTCTCACAGCCCCCAAGACAGAGCAACTGACCTGTAGCCATCTTGGAGAGGGACAAACTGAACTCAAAATTCAGAACAGGTACAGGCTCCATCTAGCTGTTCCCATTCTCAGGGTGAGGCTGCTAACTGAGTCCAAGCCAGCAGGGGGTCAGGGGCAGAGTTCACACAGGGTGTTAAAGGCTGAAAAATCTGGTTCCAGCCTCACAGCCAAAAATGAGCCTGAATTTCTGTGGAACTGAAGGTGTGGGCTTGCTAGGATTATATATTATCCTCTCCTCAACACATAAATTTATGGCTGGCTTACTGGAATTAATGAATTCAGATTTGGACTCTGTGTGCTCATGTTGTCTATCAGGGACAATAGAGACACACCTTGATTTGAAGTGGACATTTTTTCACTCTTTTCTTGTTTCTGTTTTTTCTTGTTTGTTCTTGTTTTTATGAGTGTGAACATGGTTTCTAGTTTCATTGTTGTTCTGTTCTTGCTTTAATTTCTTCTCTCTTTCCCTCCTGTCCTCTTCACCAGCTACCCAAAGCTTATGTAATCTTGTTTGTCTCCAGCTTTGTTTCTAATCTCTTCCTCTTCTATTTCTCAATTTTTCCCCCAGCCCCTTTGAAAAATTTTCCCCTAAGGGGAAAATTGCGATAGTGACGTATATTTCTCATATACAATTTTCTAGTTTGTTTAACATTTTGTTATATAATTATAAATCAAGGTCATAAACTTAAAGGTACAAAATTAATAGTTATCACTATCATTTTCTAGATTGTTTGATGCTATTGTTATTGCTGATTGTACTACTTTAGCTAAGGTGAGATAATTGTTCTAATCAATTGTTTTTCCTGGCATACCAGGACCGAGACTGCCTAAGGGCCATAAACAATACTCCAGGCAAAATATAACATGGAAATGAGATAATCTACTGTTTCAAATGGATGTGTTAACTAGATAAAAAAAAAAAAATCAACAATGAGCTGGGCGTGGTGGTGCAGGCCTATAATCCCAGCACTCAGGAGGCTGAGGCAGGAGGATTGTTGTGAGTTTGAGACCAGCCTAAGCTACAAAGTGAGCTTAAGGCCAGCCTGAACTGCATAGTGAGACCCTGTCTCAAAAAGACAAAAAAAAAAAAAAAAAAAAAAAAAAAAAAAAAAAAAAAAAAAAAAAAAAAAAATCAACAATGAAAATATCAGAACTGAACCAAATTTTGGGACAAATGGACTTAGTAGATGTCTATAGTGTTCCACTCCAGAACATCAGAATACACATTGTTTTCAGCTGCACATGGAACATTCTCCTAAACATTATTGCTCAAGGAACATGTAAGTAAATGCAAAGGAACTGAAATCAGTCCATGCATATTATCAAACCATTGTGCAATGAAACTGGAAATCAATAGCAAAAAACTACAAGAATTTCAGAAACACACGGATATTAAATTGGATATTAAATTAACACCCTCATGAACAACCAATGTGTTGCAGACAAAATTAAAGAAGAAATTAGACAGTTTCTACAATTAAATGAGAATGCTAATACATCATATTTAAACCACTGGGACACAATGAAAGCACACTTATGAGGGAGAATTATAGCTGTGAATATACACATCTGAAAAATACAGCAAAGTCAAACAACCTAATGTTAAACTTTAAGCTTCTAGAGAAAAAGCAACTGAAGCCTAAAACTTATACAATGAAAGTTATAAAGATCAGAGCAGAAATTAAAATAATGGAGACTAGAGATCAATGAATCAGTTAGTTCTCTGAAACATTAAAACTGACAAATGCTTAGCCACTCTTATGAATGAACGAATGAAAGAGCTCAAACCCATGCAATTAGGAATGAAAAGGGTGACGCTACAATAAATCCTACAGCTATCCAGATCATCAAAACCAAACTTACTTTGAGAACATGTATTCTAATAAGATAGAAAACAAAGATGAGTTTTTAGACATAAGTAAATTGCTAAAGCTGAGTCAAGATGCAAAAATTCTAAATAAACCAGTTATCACTAATGAAGGTGAAAATGTAATTAAAAATTTACCAAAAAAACCCAGGCTCTAATAGATTCACTGCTGAATTCTATAAGAAATTTAGAGAAAATATAATGTTGCTACTTCCCCAAATGCTTTAATGAAATTGAAAGGAAAAAAAAAAAAAAATCACCGAATTCATCCCCGTCCCTTCTTATTTTTTGATCTGAGACAAGGTCTTGCTATATAGTTCAGGTTGGCCTTGAATAATCACTTGGTTGCTCAGGTTGGTCTTGAACTTGCAACAATCCTCCTGCCTCAGCCTCCCAAGCGCTGAAGTTACAAACATGAAATACCATGCCTGACTCCCATATTCATTCCTGAAAGCAAGCATTATTCTGATATCAAAACCAGGGAAGGATCCAACCAATCTCTGACTTGAAATTATACTATAAGGTTACTGTGATAAAAACAACATGGTACTGGCAAACAGAAACACAGACGTAAGGATCTGTGGAACAGATTAGAAGATGCAGGAACAACTCCAGACACACTCAACCACTTTATCTTTGACAAAGGTGCCAAACACCTTCACTAGAAGACAGCCTCTTTCACAAATGGTGCTAGAAAAACTGGCTTTCCACATGCTAAAGATTAAAATTGGAGCCATTATCTTTTACCATACTAAAGTAACATTAAAACGGATCAAAGATCTAAATATTAAAATAAGCACCAAATCTGCTGTAAGACAGAATAGGTAGAACTCTTGAAAACAATGTAAGCAAAAACTTATGTAACAAAACTCCAACAGTGAGTTGGGCTCAGTGGCATAAGCGCCTGCCTGGCAAGTGCAAGGTCCTGAGTTTGATTCTCAGTACAAATAGTAATAATAATAATAATAATAATAATAATAATAATAATAATAATAGCAGCTGCAAAAAGGCACTTCACAAAGAATCAACAACTGAAATCACACATTAAAAAGCTTTTGCACAGCAAGAAAAACGTCCAATAGAGTGAAGACACACCACAGTGTAGGAAAAAATTTTTGCCAGCTATTCTTCAGACAAAGAATACCTAGAATATATAAAGAACTCAAAAAAAAAAAAAAAAAAAAATCAGACCTTCCCCCAAATGCAAAGGCAAAATCCAAAAACAGGCAACTGAAATGAACAGATACTTCTCAGATGAAAAAGTAAAAATGGCAAATAAATGTATTTAAAAATCTTTAAAGTCACTTAAGGTCATTTGAATTTTGCTCTTTTTTTTTTGGAACTGGGGATTGAACTCAGGCCCTTGTGCTTGCCAGGGAAACGCTTATTCCACTGAGCCATCTCTGTGGTCCAAGGTCATTTGAGAGATGCAAATTAAAACAACACAGATTCCATCTCACTCCAGAAAGAATAGCTATTATCAAGAAATCAACGAACATTAAATGCTGGTGAAGCTGTGGGGCAAAAACAATACCATTAAGCACGTGTGTATTAACTATCATCTGGTTTCTGTGATGTAAGAAATCCAAAGAATCAATGAGGACCAAAATGCATATACTAGATATTGAGCAATGAAAAGAAAATGTCCATATGAGAAGGGGAACAGGGAGGGAGGAGGAAAGAAGGACCAAGAGAAAAAGAATAGAAGAAAAAAATGGAACAAAAATTTTTTTGTAAATGAGAAGAAAAGGGGCTGAGGGAAGGAAGGGGAATAGGAAAAAAAGAAAGAAGATATACCATTTAAAGGCACAAATTCTGTATGATGAATGTTATTATGTATACCTAAAATGTACCAATATAATTAAAAAATTCATTTAAAGAAAGAATAAATAGGAAGGGTTTTTGTTTGCTTTTCAGACAGGTCTTGTTATACATTTCAGGCTGGCCTTGAACTCATTATATAGCCCAGACTGGCCTCAAACACACGCCAATCCTCTTGCCTCTGCCTCTTGAGTGCTGGGACTACAGGCATGTACCACCACACCCAGTATAAATACAAACATCTGAATGAAGTGGCACATGCATAAATCCCAGTACTCTGGGGAACAAAGAAGCATATCTCTGAGCCTAACCTGGGTAACTCAGTGATACCTTGTCTCAAAAATTTAAAAAAGAAAGATTTGTACTAATAGTGTTTAGACAAGGTACTATGTCTGCATCTGGTACTCTGAATAACTGCTAGGAAGACAACAATATGCAATTGTTATGGTTTGTATCTAGTTGTCCCCCCAAGCCTCATGTAGTCACAGGGTGGGGACTTCTAGAGTTTGTGATTAACTCATGATCCTGGGCTCAAGTATGATCCAAGGCTGGGATTATGGGTCTTAGTACTGCTGAGATTATGGGTATGAATAATTCCCTCAGCCTGAGGCAGACAGTCTGAATGTAATATAACAAAGAGACAGACTTTAGCTATTCCCCTTTCTGGCACTGTTGTTGTTCCACCGCCATGAACAGAATGCCATGTGCCATTCTGCCTTGGAGCCAGCTGAGTATGGACTAAAACCCGTAGTGATTGTGAGCTAAATAAACCTTTCCTTCCTTCACTGTGGGTGTTGGGTATTTGTCCGAGCAATGAGAGAAGAGTAACTAAGACAGAATTTGGCAACGAGTGGGGTCATTGCTGTGACTAAACCTGACCATGTGGATTACAAACTTTTAGGAATGTCTTATGGGAAGAGATAGGAAAGGTTCAGAGATGTCACCTACAAGCAAAGCACTGGAACAGCTTCTGCTGTTCTGCTTGGGAGATTCTAGTCAGAGCTCAGAAGACCAGAAGGCCAGCCCGTAAGACCAGGCTAGGGAGGTTTCTGCTGGGAAGAAGGACCACATTGGTTGTTGGACTCCAGATGATTTGTGCTATGGTTTGGCCAAAAGACTATCTGAATTTACTTATGCCAGAGACTTTGCCTAAGACTGAGTTTAAGCATGGTGGACTGATTAATCTTTCAAAAGATATTTCAAAGCAGCCAAACACTGGGGTGGTTGTATGGCTATTATTGGGGGCTTTTAGTCAGATTTATGTTGATAATGAAAAGCAAGGAGTCCAGCAGGATGGTCCAGAATGTTGTGAGTTTGACCAGAAAGGAAGCGCCAAGAAAGCAATAGACTGCAAAGATGGAACTAAGATCTCCATTACAGAGAAGGAACAAGATAATGGAAAGGATGGCCTGAGGGCATCTCACTGGAGGTGGCAGGTCTCTATAACCTTTGCAGCCTCAGAACTGCAAAGGTCAGGAACTTTGCCTTGAGGGGAAAGCTACTGAGTCCCAAGTTCCAGAATGGCAGCAGTGGACACACCACATTCCAGAATGGCACCAGCATGGAGAATCTGTTCCTGGGAATCAGGATCTGAGTGCTCAGCCATCCAGGTACTCAGCTCCCACACCCAAGAGTAAGGGAAGCCTGGTTACTGTTGCAGCTGGCAGGAGACCTTGGCATCATCCACGTGGCACTAGTTTTAGGTGCATGCAGAATGCAGGAGCTGAGGTTAAGGTTTCCACCTCGATTTCAGAAGAAGGCCTGGGAGGCCAGGCAGTGTGCCCCTGAGAGGGCAGTGTGTGAAGCTGTGAGAGAGAAGCCTATACAGTGGAAACCGCAGAAGTTTGGAAAAGCCAGGAATGTGGATCATCTAAGGGAAACTGCAAGGAAGGAGCAAAGCAGGCCTGAGAAAGAAGCCATGGGAACTACAACCACCAGAAGTGCCACAGGGGCAGAGCCATGTAAGGTCTTTGGAGCTCACAACTCAGTGCAGACTGCTTCGGGTGTTCCAGTTGGAACTATGGGATTTAGTGTTTGCCCTGCTGGATTTTGGGCTTGTGTTGGTCCCACTGTTTTGTCTTTCCCTGTTGTTTGCAACTTTTGGATTGGTAATGTTTATCCTGTGCCTCTGAATGTTGGATGTGTTTAACTCTTCTGTACAGGAGCTCACAGCTAGTGTTTGCCTTGGATTTTGGAGGAGACTTGGGACTTGACTTTTCAGCCATGCTGAAACTGTTGAGACTTCCAGCAACTCTTAGAGATAGACTAAAATGTCTTTTGCACAACAGGATGTGAATGAGATTTTGGGGGTCCAGGGTTAGAATGTTATGGTTTGTGTCTAGTTGTCCCCCCAAAGCCTTAAGCAGTCACGGGGTGTGGACTTCTAGAGTTTGTGATTAACTCAAGATCCACTGGGCTTATGTGTGATCCAAGGCTGGGATTATGGGTCTTAGTTCTGCTGGGATTATGGGTGTGAATTCTTCCCCCCAGCCTGGGACAAACAGCCTGACTGTAATATAACAGACAGTGAGACAGACTTTCTTTAGCTACTGCTCTTTGTGGCATTGTTGTTGTTTTTTTTTTTTTTATTTTACTTAAGTACATATATCAATGAGACAGTTTTAAGATACCTTGACAAGATGGATTTCATTAATACACTGCAAACTGTTTTCATAATGTTTTGGTATTATAGGTGCATACATGATATTATACTTACAGACATTATTATAGCATATGTCTCTTATCAGTAAATTAAGAGAATGTAGATGTTTACATATCTTAATTTTTATACCTGAATTACATCAAAGACTCAATAATTAATATTTTCTACCTGTGGCGTTGTTGTTCTGCCGCCACAAACTGATGCTCTCTGCCATGTGCCATTCTGCCTTGAAGCCAGCTGAGTATGGACTGAAACCCACAGTGACTGGGAGCTAAATAAACCTTTCTTTCCTTCCTTCATTTTGGGTGCTGGGTATTTGTCCCAGCAATGAGAGAAGAGTAACTAAGACAGCAATGTATTAATTATTGTAACTGTTCTACTAACCTGTTTTGAAACTAACCTGTTTTGAAACTCTCATTGCTATTTCTTTCTCATTAAAATTAATATTTAAAAAGTAAAAAAAATAAAATGACAGAAAATGTTAAAAAAAATTTTTAAAGGGGTATAGTGTGTGAAGGGGTAAGTGTAGCTCAATGCAAAGGCCTTAAGTTCACTCTTCAGTACCACAAAAAGAAGTTATTAAAATTCTGGAGCCATTTTGTGTATATTATGGGCTGAGTAAAATCATGCTATTAAAAATCAGGACTGCCAAAAATATAATCAAAAAAAGAATGATGCGTTAATGTATAAAGAAATATTAATGTAGAATTAGGGGTTTTCTTTCAAAATTTTTTCTTGCTCTCTACTGAAAACCTGTAAGATGCTAATTCCTGTGATGATGACCACAGTCCCTAGATAATGACTTCTAAGCATTATCACACCACTGACAGGAATTAAGGTTCCTAGAGGAAGGATCCGACATCTGAAGCAGAAAAAAGCACAAAATGGGCTCAGGAAAATGGGCTCAGGACAAAGTTTGGTAACATAAAACAATGAAACTCTTCAAACTAATAGGGCCTGGGCACAAGAACATGGGAGCTAATCTGAAAGGACAGTATGAGCAACTACTGTACAACTAGGATGATGATTCTAACATCAAGCGAACACAGTATGTCCACAGTGGTGGAGAAAGGGGATAAATTGCTCGTCTTTACAGATGAGTGTCTGTCAGCAATCGAAGGGCAGAGTGGGAAAATCATCACTCTGCAGCTTCCAACCTAACAACTCCTGGGCAGTGAGCCCAACAGACAATAAAATGAGTAGGTGGAAGGAAGGACACAGGGGAAGAGAAATGCAGAAAGACTCAAAGGAAAGGACTGCCATCTCAGCCAAGATCCCACTTTGTACCAACAAAAATGAGATGTTTAGAACTGTGCCTCCAAAACAGTGCTAACAGAAGGAGAGATGGGTGAGACTGCACAGATGATGTACATACCCTGTGCATGGAAGATGTACTGTACTTTATGCATATTTTAACTCTTAAACATAAAAATATACAAGGTATTAGGATGAGCACCATTATGTATGACATTTCTTCCAGGTAGTAACTGTTTTCTGGGGGGTTTTTTTGGTACTGGGGATCAAATTCAGGACCTTGTGCTCGCCAGGTAGGCACTTATGCCACTGAGCTATCTTCCCAGCCCCTGAGCTCTCCCTGGCTCAGTAACTGTTTTCTGAACAGAATGCAGACTACTATGTCAGAATGTGCTGTGTATGTACAACACAAGCACAGACGCACATGCTCATGCATTGGGAATGGAACCAAAGGCTTCACGCATGACACATTTTAACAACAGTTCTCCAGAAAGTTGTATCAAATTACTTTGCACTAGCTAGCATGAAGAGTTAGCAAGGCCAAATAGCTCAGCGGATTAAAGCTCCTGCAAGAAGGTGCAGGGGCCAGGGGTTTGATCCCCCTGCCTGCTATGCTGGCCCCGTCCCAGGGTGTGCTGAGATGGAAACTGAGACTGGGAATGGTGGTGCGCGCCTGTAATTCCAGTTCTTGGGGAGCTGAACACATGTGGATCACTATGAGTCCGATCTAGTAGTGAGACCCTGAACACCCTGTAGACCTTCCCTAAAATACAAAAAAGAGTTAGCAAATAGGAGATAGTTAAGAAAGACCCAGTATAAAACAACAGCACCACAAAGAAGCTATAGGAAGGCAAGAAATCTGCTTATGGGGCACTAAGGGGTGGGGTGGGGATAGGAAGGCTGCTGGAGCCAGAGGAGAAGAGCTGAGCTCTAGGAGTCATTTTAAGCTAAAGGACAGCAGATCTACATTTTAGAAAGGCCCCTGCAGCAACCAATTATGACCTGGAGAGAAACTACAGAGCATCCACTGAAGTCAGCCTGATGAAGATAAAAGGATCCAGACCATGCTAGGCAAAAACAGGTCTTGAGAGTCCAGATGTGGTGGTGCATGCCTGTAATACCAGCGCTGGGGAGGCTGAAAACAGGAGGATCACTGTTTTTCAAGCTGTGTACCAGATAATTTTTAAAGGAGGGGGGTCTGAAATGACTTCTCAGAAATAGAAAGGTCCATGCCACAGTCTTGGAACTGTCAAGAAGAAAAGGAACTGCCACTGCCTGAGGGTCTGGTCTACCTGCCAGGTAGGAAGTACCTGTACAAGACGAGGTACAGATTTGGGAGAAAGATGAGTTTGGCCAATGTTGAATTTAAGGATTCTAAAGTCCACCCAAATTAAGTATAAACGTTATCTCAAGCCATGCATATGAAGAATGGAGCTCTGACAGTGAGGAGTACAGGGGGTAGCTGGAATGCTCAGGCAAAGCCACCTACCCAAGTTCTACCCACAGACAACAATGGTAAGTGTTCCAGTCATTTCACCCCTACTTTAACTTGCTCAAACTAAATTATATGGGGCCCATTCCTTCTCTCTTTACACAACCAAGGAAATACGTAAGCTATGTATGCTATCCTTATCACATTTTGAATATTTATTATCTAGACAAAAAGGCACTCATAGAACAAGGGAATATGCTAATGTATGTATTATGTACTTAAACATTATGTATGTTACATTAAAATACACTTAGGTACATAACATGTAAATGCATATTCTGTTTATATGAATCATACTCTGTCGGAAAAGCTAATGTTTGTCCACAGCACTAATGTTATATATAGTGCAACTCACAATGAATAGTTCCCATTCTGCATCCATTCTCACTCCCACTCTAACATATCCACGCTGCAACAATCTCTTAAAAACCCAACCAAATCATGTCACAGCCCATATTCCCCTACCTTCCATAAAGTACACAAAATATAGAGTCCTCAAAGGTACTTAAAACAACTCCTTCCCCCTGCAAGGCTCTATCTGATACTATCCTTGGCCACCTGGCTGAGCTCTTTTGGTTCTACTTTTGCATTTCCTCAAAGTCCAAGAGGTATGACCCCATTCCCAACATGTAAACCAGCTAAATTCCTCCTTCCCTTCAGCTTTCCACTGGAAAATCATCATAAAGTCCTGCTTTTCCTGGACAAACAGGCTAGTTATGTAGCCTGCCCCAAAGCCAATGTCCTCCTACCCATTCCATTCTGTCAGGGCATTTCTCACAACCTGAGGTGTAAACTCCTAAGAACAGGGCCTTCTCTGTCTCTGGCCAAGCTCATCTAGTTCCACTTTTCCTTTCCTTCAAGGTCCAAGAGCAATGACCAAAAGTATATTTAAAAATACCAAGTGTCAGTGCCTTCTACTTTTTCACACTCAAGCTTTACCTGGGCATCATCACTCCTCTCTCATCTTCTAGTGCCACCATTCCATTAGGTTGTTCTATTTTAACTTCATTCCTTGTATTCCAGGGTCCTAGTTTGGTACAGCACCTCACACCTTCAACACAGAAATACTCCTAACCAAGTAGCATGATCCCTACCATACTGTTTTTGACAAGAGACATACCTGACGAAGACAGACACCATTTTTTACTGAGGTATGGTTTTCTTCTTTTCTTTCTTTCATTCCTTTTTTTTTGGTACAAGGAACTGAACTCAGGATTTGGCCATTGCCTGCAGGTGTTGTGCCACTGAACTATATCCCTGGCTTTGAGGTACGATTTTTAAGATTTTATTCCTCACAAAATTTTGAGTTCTGGACTCCTATATCAGCAATTAGCAGATTCTGTAAGAAACACAGGCAAAATATGTGGTTCCATCTGCAATTCAGCCTGAACAGATTCCCTTTTCTTAATTGTAGAGTTCTTGGAAGCCAGAGTTCTCTTAGTAAAATATCTTTTGCAAATCTCATTTGTTATTTTTAAGACTGTAAAACTATTCTACTAGAATTTAAGAATAAAAGTTTGCATTTAAAAATGCAACTAAAATTTCAAATTGAAATTGAAAGGATACCTAAAAATAGAAAAGAAAAACAAAACAAAAAACTGAGAAAGAGAGGCAGGTGTGATCACACATACCAGTAATTCCAGCACTCTGGGAAGCTAAGCCAGGAGTATCATAAGTTCAAGACTAGTCTAGACAACTTAGTAAGACCCTGTCTGAAATGTAAAAAAATAAAAAAGGCTGGAGGTGGGGCTGGGGAGATGGCTCAGTGGAATAAGCGCTTCCCTGGCAAGCGCAAGGACCAGAGTTCAACCCCCAGTTCCGCAAAAAAAAAAAACTAAACAAAAAGGCTGGAGGTATAGCTCAGTATGATGGCCACTATTGGAAGAGATGGGGAGAACTGAAAAAAATCACATATGATCAACTCAACAGAATAAACATCATGAATCCTCTCCCACTTCCCTCATTCTTTGCCCCTGATTGATCTGCCATTTCCCTGGGGCAGCATGGCAAAGGGAAGACAGGGTAGAGTTGAATAGAATTTCAAGGAAAAAAAGACCCTGTCTTTCCATGGTTGATTCTGAAGATAAACTGAGCAGTGACTAACAAGCAAGGACTAGTGGTTTTATCTGCTCCTATAACAAATAATCATAATCATCAATATACTCGCTAAGCCTTTTTTAAAGATTTACTTATTTATTTGGTACAGGGTCTCACCACACAGTTCATACTCATAATGATCTTCCTATCTCAGCCTTCTCAGTGCTGGAATTATACAAAAAGACAGCTACATTCACATAACTTTTTTCTTTTTGGTGGAACCAGGGATTGAACTCAGGCCCTTGTACTTGCCAGGCAAGTGCTTACTCTACTGAGCCACCTCCAAGCCCCACTGGGATTATAGGCATGTACCACCATATCCAGTTTCAGTGACCAGCACAGCTCAAGGCCAGCATGGCATGCAATACTAGGGATCAAACCCAGATCCCTGTACTTGCCATGCAGGTGTTTAGACCACAGAACTATCTCCCTAGCCCCTAAGTCTTTTATACTAAGCTATGGACAGAGAGCACACAAGTCTTTTCTTCCACTTCCAGTTACACACAAGCCTATAAAATGTTAACTCACCAAGAACTAAAAAACTGGAATGCATTTGCTAGCAGTCTCTTGTCTTGAACCGAATGAGGTGACACAGCACATGGAAGCAAATCCCAACCCATGACAGCCGTTCACATGGAATACACATGCTCAAGTGAAGAAACAAAAAGGAGAACATCAACAAACAGGACTAAGAGGAATCACAGAATTAGATATGACCCAAGGTGTCCAAAATACTAAAGTTACCAGGGAAAAATTTCAAATGTCCAAAATTATATTTCATAAAGGAAATAGTTTCAATAGATAACAAGAATTAAAAAGAATCAGATTCCAGAACTTTAAAAAATACAGTAAATCTAAATCTATGAACTAAGCAGCTAATTGGATACAACTGAAGGAAGGATCTAGGAACTGGAAAAAAAAAAATAGTATCTAGGCAGAAACAGCAAAGTTCTGAAAACATGGAAGGGAGCATATGAGACGTATACAACATGGTGAAAAACAAAGTTGAAAGTACATACAAATGAAGACTCTGGAATAGAACCACAGAGAGAGTAAAGAATATTTATAAAGAAAATAGTCAAAACTTCCAAAATTCATCAAAGAATCAAGTCACCTGACATCTGCTGATGTCTAAATCAAGAACAAAACAATAAAAGGGTGTAGTGGCACATACCAGTAATCACAGCATTTGGGAGGCTGAAGCAGATGGATTACCTTAAGTTTGAGACTAACTTGGGCTAAAGAGTGAGTTCAAAACCAGCCTAAGCTAGATAGTGAGGCCCTGTGTAAAACAAAACAAAAATATTTTAAAAGAAACAAGAGGAAAAAGACAGTATTTTAAATGGGACAATAGCATAGAAAGCTGACCTTTCAAAAAACATAAAGGGGGAACTGAGCATGGGTAAATGTGTGTAATCCTAGTACACAGGTCGCTTAGGTGGAAGGGAGCATCAAGAGTTTCAAGGCCATGTATTCCTAACAAAAGAAGAATGGATTGAAAACGAACTGATATACACATGACAAAATGCTATTCTGCCATAAAGACAGATAAACTTAAGTAATTTGTAGGAAACTGGATGCATCTTGAGATCATAATGTTGAGTGAAATAAATCAGAATACAAGTTAAAATATTGCCTGATGGGGCCAGGGAGATGGCTTGGGGCCAGGGAGATGGCTCAGTAGAATAAGTGCTTCCCTAGCAAGTACAAGGGCCCTAGTTCAATCCCCAGTTCCACCAAAAAATAAATAAATAATATATTGCCTGGTTTCTCTCACATGACAAAGCCAAAATACAAAGAGCAAAACAAAAGATAATAGGAAATAGGAAATAAGGGGTTTAATCTTTTGTAAAAGATAGGAGAAAGTCAGGACAATGAGAGGAAAGAGGTAGAGAAAATAATTGAGATATGCTATATATATATGTACCAATATCCCACAAGAAATATAATCCCTACATATTGAAAACATGTACTAATAAAAAATAAAAGTTGAAAAAAAATTCGAGACCAATATATACTAGTGTTATAGTTTATGTCTAGTTGTCTCCCCAAAGCTTCATGTAGTCATGGGGTGGGGACTTCTAGAGTTTGTGATTAATTTATGATCCACTGGGATTATGTATGATCCAAGGTTGGGATTATGGGTCTTAGTACTGATCGGATTATGGGTGTGAGTACTTCCTCCAGCCTGGGGCAGAGAGCTTGAACATAATATAACAGACAGAGAGACAGGCTTTTTTTTAGTAGCAACTGCCCTTTGTTGCATTGCTGTTGTTCCGCTGCCATGAACTGATGCTCTCTGCCATGTGTCTCTCTGCCTTGGAGCCAGCTGAATATGGACTGAAACCTGCAGTAACTGTGAGCTAAATAAACCTTTCCTTCCTTCATTTTGTGTTGGGTATCTGTCCCAGCAATGAGAGAAGAGTAACTAAGAAAACTAGTAAAAATTTTTTAAACATAGTATATAAGCCCAGCCTTAACTATACAGTGTGACTGCCCCCTCCAGGAGAGGAGTGTGGAAGAAAAAGAGAAGCAACCCAGAAAACAAGCTGCTTACAAAATGGAGAAAAAGTTTCAGAAGAAAAATAATTTTAAAAAATCATGAACATGGAATTCTCCACTCAACAAAAACATTCTTCAAACGTGAAGGCAAACAGAGGGTTTTCTCAGCAAACAAAAGGACAACTCATCACCCATAGATATACACTAAAAGAACTATGAAAGAAACAAGGGATGGAGAGCCACAAAATGTGTAACTACAAGGATAATCTAGGTAGACACTAATTATACATAACAATGCTGATGATGCCAAAAATACTTAAAATTATTAAGTATAACAATAGCACAAAAGGAGGACATAAGAGGCGAAGAAAACAGCAGAGTGGCTGTCTGCTGGCCTGGCAAGCACAAAGTCCCATGTGTCCCACATTCAATCCCCAGAACTACATGCTGTCACAGAACCAGGGATGGTGGCACATGCCTGGGCTGAGACAGGAGGATCACTATGATCCAAACTGCGTAGCAAGACCCTGTTTCATTTACATTAAACAAATAAAATGAAAACAGCAGTGGCTGGAAAACAGAAAAGAACTAAATTGGACATAAATTTAAAATGTAAAATGTAGCCCATTCCCAGGGAGGGGGGAATATGTTTCTATCTATATCTATATCTATCTATCCACCTATCCAAAAATTTAACAGAAGAGATACAAAATTAAAAACATTTCATACTTCTTGCTAGATTAAAAGAGGCATGTACTTTTAATCCAAGCACTCAAGGCAGGAGGATCACTGTGAGTTCAAGGTCAGCCTGTACTACAAATTGAGACCCTGTTTCCAAAAAGAGACCCTATCTCAAAAAAACAAACAAATGAACAACAACAAAAAAACCCAATGTAAATCTTTTAAAGGAAAGCAAAAGCTAAAAAGAACACAGCACAGTACAAGCCAAAGCAACAGGAATGTGGTATCTATAAATATTCAAATACTAACATATGTAAATGAACAAATATTCTAATTTAAAAACAGAATGTCAGGATAAAAATAAAACCACACACTACTGTTCAGAGACATATATCAATTACAAAATCACAGGCAAATATCAACTAAAGAAAAGTGCCAACAGCTCTGGCGGCGGGTGGAAAGGCAGCGGTTGAGCTGTGTAGCTCGGCGAGGCTCCCGTGCCCTCAACCAGCAGCTTCCTCACCCGTCCCCTGCGCCGCCAAGATGCCCAAGAGGAAGGTCAGCTCGCCAAAGGGCGGCAAAGGAGGAGCCAAAGAGGAGATGGGTGAGGCTGTCAGCTAAACCTGTTCCAACTAAAGTGGAACCGAAGCCAAAAAAAAGGCAACAGGAAAGGATAAATCTTCGGACAAGAAAGTGCAAGCAAAAGGGAAAAGGAGAGCCAAGGGAAAACAGGCTGAAGTGGCTAATCAAGAAACCAAGGAAGATTTACCTGCGGAGAATGGAGAAACTAAAACTGAGGAGAGTACAGCTCCTGATGAAGCAGAAAAGAAAGAAGCCAAGTCTGATTAATCGCACACCATGTCTTACCTGTGCTCCCTGTCTCCCTTCTTGTACAATACAGAGGAATATTTTTATCAACTATTTTGTAAATGCAAGTTTTTTTAGTAGCTCTAGAAACATTTTTAAAAAGGAGGGAATCCCACCTCATCACATTTTTTAAGTGGAAATAATTTTTTTTAGAGGTGAAATCATTCTCTGGTTGTTTATTTTTTGGTACAACCAGAAATAGCGGGATATTGAATTAAGGCAGGCTTTGACTGTCCTGGGTGTCAGCTTAACATTCCATAGGTGGGGGTTAGTTTTATACCCTGCAATACAAAGTATACTAAATGGCAATTTGGAATTACAGTCCTGCATTTAATATGTCTTGGATACTTTAAATTACTTCTATTCCCATGTTTTTAGTAGAATTGTTTCCTAAAGAAAACTACATCCTAATTGTTTCCCCGTCAGAACCGTGTGCACTCTAACATCTTTGGTAGTGGTAGTCTGGTTTGCCTCATTTTGTTAATGTGCTGTGAAAGATCAAAAATCTGAATATATAGTGTGTGTGGTACAAAACTGTGAATTGGTAGGATTTAAGTAACACTTTGTCAGCATTTGAAGATACCAGGTACTTAATCCTCTTACAGAAAATTTGCCTCTAAATTTGCAGCTGGAAAGTCACTGGAACAACTGAAAAACAATACATGGCTTTTTTTGGTATGTGTGTTATGAATTGTGTACAAAGTGAATCATGTGTACTGATCTCAACACAACCATAAAATCTCAAATACTAAAGACAAAAAAAAGTGCAATGGCAAACACTAATATCAAAAAGACTTTAAAGCACAAATCAACACTAAAGATAAAATCGGACACTTGACAATAACAAAAGTGCAATCTACCAAGAAAATAAAAGTTATAAGTTTCAACGTACCTAAAACACAATCTCAAAATATACACAGGCTCAGGGGCACACACCTATAATTGCAGCATTTTGGGAGGGTGAAAGCCAAAGATCCCAAGTTCCAGTCCTACCCAGGGAATTTCAAGAAACCCAGTGGAACAGCATCACTAGGTTTGCCCTTCAGTACTACCAAAACAAAATAAACTGGTAGATGCAAAAGGAGACAGCAACAAACACAGAATCAAACTATGCTGCCTACAGCTGTGGTTATTAACACCTGAAATGCAGCTATTTTGAATACAGATGGGCTGGAAGTATAAAATACATACTACTAGCATAATAAAAACTCAATATAATTTAAATATGTTTTTAAATATCTGTATTTTAAATATAAAAAATAATATTCCAGGGGGCCAGGGAGATGGCTCAGTGGAATGAACGCTTCCCTGGCAAGCACAAGGGACTGAGTTCAATCCCCGGTTCAGACAAAAAATAATCTTCTGGATATTTGGGTTGAATAAAATATATTATTAAACTTAATTTCACCTCTTTCTTTTTACCTTAATGAAGCTACTAGAATCTGAATATATGATCAACAAAGTTACTCAATATACATAAAATATTACATAGAGTTGTCTCAGTTACTCTTCTCTCATTGCTGGGACAAATTATCTGAAACTCGAAAGGAGGAAAGGTTTGTTTATTTATTTTTATTTTTTTGTCTTTTTTTTTTTTTTGAGACAGGGTCTCACTATGCAGTTCAGGCCAGCCTTAAGCTCACTTTGTAGCTCAGGCTGGTCTGGAACTCACAATAATCCTCCTGCCTCAGCCTCCCGAGTGCTAGGATTACAGGCATGCGCCACCACGCCCAGCTAGGAAAAGTTTATTTAGCTTACAGTTGCTGGAGGTTTCAGTCCATACTCGGCAGGCTCCAAGGCAGAGTGGCACATGGCAGAGAGCAGCCGTTCACAGCTGCCACAAACAGCAAGAGCACAAGAGAAGTGGCAACAGCTCAGGCAGCTAGCTAGCCTCTCTCCTCTCCTCACACTGTAATGCAAATTACCTGCCCCAGGGCAAGTGCAGCATCCACACCAACAATAATCAATCACAGACTCCAGAAGCCACCCCAGGACTGCATGAGGTTTTGGGGGGACACCAAGAATGTATGTCATTCTTGGTGTCCCCCCAAGAACAAGAATGTATCAACAAAATTTTGTTTCTATTAGGACAAGACTTCCCTATGTAGATCAGGCCTGTCTTGAACTTGGTATGTAGCCCAGACTGGCCTCAAATTCCTGATCCTCCTGCCTCAGCGTCCCAAGTTCTAGAACTGCAGGCGTGGACCATCATGCCTGGTAACATAACTTATTTTGAACTGCTCAAGAAATATTAAAGATATCATTTCAAAAGTCTCTCAAATAAAAATCATTTCTCCTAAAAAAAGAAAAAAAAAAAAAAAACTAAACCCCCCCCTAAATTAAAAAGTAGAACAGTATACTTCTAAAACTGTTTATGAAAAGTAAAGCCATATCAATATGCTGAGCTATAAACGGCTCAAGTCAACAACTTCTTACATTGCCAGTCCTATGGATAACCCACTACTATTATGGACTACTAGACTATATTGGATTATTTTGCTGAATTCACACACCTACAATATTTAAATAGCAATAGAATACCCATCTCTGACAAAAGTAAACAAAAAAGGGGGAATAAAAATGTTTATGAACTCAAACAGGTATCACATTGTAAATTAGAAACTATTTTTCGCTAATGCAAATTTGACTTATTAAAATTTATGGGATGTAGCTAATGGCATACTCACAGGAAATACATAGCTCTGAATATATTTATTAGAAAAGACCCAGCACCCTGGATGACCAGTATAATCTTGACTTTATGCTTTATGAAACCAGTCTAATCTTGACCAGTCTAATCATGCTGGATTCCTAACACTTGAAGAGGCTGAGATGGAAGGATGGAAAGTTCAAGGTAAGCCCGGATTACCTGGCAAGGCTGTCTCAAAAAAACACATGAAAACAGAACAAAAAAACTCAATAAAGCTAAAATTCAGCTCTTTAAAAGAACTTATAAAACTGACAAATTCCTAGCAAGATAACTTAATAAAAAAAGACAAATCACAAACTGCCAATATAAGGAATTAATAGACACTGCTACAGATTATGTAGATAATAAAAATATTGTAAATCACCTTATACTTAAAAGTTCTGAGTGGCCTGAAAAAATTCCTAGAAAAAAGGCCTTCATTCAATAGACACAAAACTACATCAGAAAAATCCTATTTCTATCTATAAAATTGATTCTGAAAGTTTTCTTTCTCAGAAGGAAAATCCTAGACTAGGTGGATTTTGTTAGTAAATTCAAGTATTTAAGGAGGAAAATATCAGTCAAAACAAATTTTCCAGGAAAAAGAAAAGCAAGAAATACATTCCACCTTGTTTTGAGATCAGTATAATCTTGATATCAAATTTTAAATAGAAGAAAATAAAATGTTAAATCAATATCATAAATATAGAAGCAATAATTCTAAACAAAACATTACCACATAAAATCTAGTAAAAGTAGACTAGATAGAGCTCAGGCTGACATTAGTCTAGAATTGCAAATAAAAGTTAACTTGGCTAAGGGTGTGACTCCATGATAGAGTAGGCCCAAAGGTTTGGTCTGATCCCCAGTATGACTAAAAAAATAAAAATCTGAAGGGTCAGCCTGATTGCTCAGTGGACTAAAGCACTTGCTTAGGCAAAGTGAAGCGGCCAGGGTTTGATCCTTGGCCTGCCATGCCAGCCCCACCCCGCAGGGCGCACTGAGACAGCGGTTGAGCCTGGGCATGGTTGTACACACATGTAATCCCAGCACTTGTGAGGCTGAAAACAGGAGAATCACCACAAGTCCAATTTTCATAGTGAAACCCTGTAGACTCTGTACACCCTGTCCTAAACACAGAAACAAAAAAAAAGGCAAAAAAAAAAAAAATTAAAATTAAAATTAAAAATAAAAACTTGGGCTGGAGAGAGAGCTCTGCGGCTTAAGCTCCTGCCCTGCAAGTGCAAGGTCCCAGGTTCAATCTCCAATGCCACAAAAAAGAAAAATAAAATAAAATTTAAAAAACTTTAAAAGGTTAGATCACATAATGGAAAAGTCAACATAACAGATGGATAATAAGGGGCCCTGAATGGATTCTGGAAAAGAAAAAAAAACAAAAACAGAAAACAGTAAAATTCGTTTTTTTGTTTGTTTGTTTGGTGGAACCGGGGGATTGAACTCAGGCCCTTGCGCTTGCCAGGGAAGTGAAATTTGTTTTGTTTTAAGCTTTTTTTTTTTGTTTTTAATTTGAATGACTTAATATAGTGCCAATGTTGTTAACTTCCTGGTTTTGATAACTGTAGTTTTTTTTTTTTTTTTTAAGATAACACTAGTATAAAGTGAGTAAAGAGCCTATGTGAACTCTAAAATATATATAGATATGTCTCAAAATTCAATACCAGTCATGATTTCCAAATGCCTCCTGGCAAACATGAAAACCCCAGGGCCCAGAGTATCTATTATGGTTAAAGGTGAAATAATGAAAGCTTTCTTTACATATCAGGAACAACAAAAGGATACAAGGATTCATGTTCACACCACCTGTTTTCAACATTGTATTGGAGATCTCAGCCAGTGCAACAAAGAAAAAGAAAAATGGTTATAGCACTGAAAAAGAAATGCCCAATAGGTAAAACACCAGGTCCACCTCTATGTATTAGTAATAAACAATTACACAGTTATCTTAAGTTTATGAATTAAAAATTTAACATTGTAAGGTGCCATTTGGGACAGCCAGATAGCTCACTGGACTAAAGCTGTTATGGTTTGTGTCTAGTTGTCCCCCAAAGCCTCATGTAGTCACAGGGTGGGGACTTCTAGAGTTTGTGATTAACTCAAGATCCACTGGGATTATGTGTGATCCAAGGCTGGGATTATGGATGGGTCTTAGTACTGCTGGGATTATGGGTGTGAGTACTTCCTCCAGCCTGAACATAATATAACAGAGAGACACTCTGTAGCCATTGCTCTTTGTGGCATTGTTATTGTTCCGCTGCCACGAACTGATGTTCTCTGCCATCTGTCTCTCTGCCTTGGAGCCAGCTGAGTATGGACTGAAACTCGCAGTAACTGTGAGCTAAATAAACCTTTCTTTCCTTCATTTTGGGTGTTGGGTATTTGTCCCAGCAATGAGAGAAGAGTGGCTAAGACCAGGGCCTAGGGACCGGTTCAATCCCAAGCATGCCATGCCAGCCCCACCCCTGGGGCACACTGAGACAGCCATAGAGAATGGGTGTGGTGGCATGCGCCTTTAAGGCATGTGTTTGGGAGGCTGAAAACAGATCACTGTAAGTCCAATATGTGTAGTGAGACCCTGTAGGCCTAAATTTTAAAAAAAGGTGCTAACTGAGACTAGGCGCGGTGGCATAAGCCTGTAATCCCAGTGTGTCACTGAGAGGCTGAAAACAGGAGGATCACTACAAGTCCTATGGATGTAGTAAGAACCTGTAGACCCTGTACCAAATACATTTGGCGCTATTTCTCCCCACACTATGCTGCAGATTAAGTAGAATCCCAATTAACATATCAGTACATTTTTTGAAGAGATTGCCACACTGATTCTAAAACTTATCTGAAAATACAAAAGACCAAGATTGGCTAAGGAAATCTTAAGGAAAAAGATGGATGACCTAAATAGCCAGATCTCAAGACATGCTAATTCTACAGTGTGCTATTTTTTTAAGGTTGACAAAAAGATCAATGGAGTAAAGGAGAATTAAGAAACAGACCCATATACATACAGTCACTTGCCAAGGAGACAAAGACAGCACTTCAGCACAGTGGGAAAAGCAGTACCTATATGCAAGGTTAATCAGACAGCCACATTAGAGAGGAAAAAAGGAATCTTGTCTCTATATCACACCATAAAATCAATTTTAGATGGAAGGTAACAATTTTACAAGACAACATAAGACAATATCTTCACAAACTTGGTCTAGGATGGATACACACACACACACACACACACACACACACACACACACACACACACACACACATATATATATAGTACAGGGTCTCACTACACAGATTGGACTTGTAGTGATCCTTCCTGTTTTTCAGCCTCCCAAGCACAGGGATTACAGGTGCACCACCATGCCCAGTCTCAGCTGCCTCTCAGTGGCCAAGGGCAGGGCCAGCTCTTTAGGCCAGGAATCCCACCTTTAATCTGCTGAGCTATAAAGTCCACCCATAGGAGATTTCCTTTTTGTTTATTTGTTTTTAACAGAACAGGGATTGGGATTGAACTCAGGCCCTTGCACTTGCCAGGCAAGCACTTATTCTACTGAATTATCTCACCAGCCCCAGGCAATTTCTTAAATAAGACACAATGCATTAAATATTACTGAAAAGACTTATCAAGCTACATTAAAATGTAAAACTTTTGCTTATCAAAAGACACTACTAAGAGCTGGACAATGGTGACCTACCCTATCACTGCAGCACTCAGGGAGGCTGAGGTTGAAAGATTACAGTGAGGCCAGCTAAATTCAATGCCAGTCTAAAACTACATAGTGAGACCCTATCTTAAAAAACCAAAACAATAAAAAGTAAATAAATAAATAGGATACTAATGAGAAAGTGAAAAGGCAAGCAGTGTAAAAAGTCTACCATACATACAGTATATATGCTCAGACCATATAAAGAACTCTTTTAAAATTATTAAGAGCCCAGTGCAATAACTGGGGAAAATAAATTTACAAAAGAGGTCCAAATGCTCCATGAACATGATCAGAGAAGCTCTATGCATGCTGATTGCTTACCAGGGAACAGCAAATTTAAACCACACTTAAGTGCCTGTCTCACTACACAGGCACCAGAGCAGCAAACATAAAAAAAATGATCAATACCAGGTATGAAGATCATATGAACAAATGGCTTCTCACATGCTGTTGGTAGCAGTATAACTGTCACTTCTGGCAATATCTCTTCAGGCTGAACAAATGCACATACTATCTACCATTTCACAGTTCCACTGTTCTGTTTAAGACAAGGTCTCTGCATAAAAAGCCCAGGAGGAGCACAAATTCACAATCCTTGCCTCAGCCTCCTGAGTGCTGGGATTACAGGCATGCGCCATCATGTAAGCTGTAGCTTTATTCTTGTTTACGACAGTTACAATACACAAGAACATTAAGGATAGAATTTATAAAAACTGCAATCAACACAAATGTTTGAGAACAGCAAGAAGAACAAATTTTGTTACATCTGTATGCTGGATTACCACACAGCAGTTGAGAACAAGCACAAAACATAGGATAACACAAGTGAATCTCACAAACAATGAACCAACCAGGAAACACAAATTAGGTTATTTTACTTCACTTAATGAAGAAGAGGCAAAAAAAATAAGTGAGAAATAAAGACCACTGTTAGACTTGGAGGAAAGTTACAAGGATTCTTCATTTTATTCCTGTCAGTAGGTCATTAAAAGAACTGGCTGCCAAATGAGGAATTGTATATACTATGTACATTATAATATGCAAAACAAAGAAATGGTCATAGGAAGCTCCAACTTGATGAGTCATAGGAAACTCCAACTTGATGACTTTGCTTTTATTTGCCTAACTCATATACGGTATATAATGTATAACAATATAAAACTATAATACTATACAGTACCATCAGTAAAAATT
>PVKA01002338.1:0-82431 GCA_004027165.1 Ctenomys sociabilis
AACCAGGGACTGAACTCAGATCCTTGTGCTTGCCAGGGAAGTGCTTATCTTACTGAGCCATCTCCCCATCCCCTAGAATGTGCACTGAGGAGAGCTGGAGGTGGTGTGCAGTCATCCCATGAGCATGCCGTCAGTGTCCAGGGGCACAGCTGCTTGAGTTATCTGGAGCTCATGTCTGGCCTGAGGCACTGAGGATAGAGGTATGATATTGCTCTGCTTGG
This sequence comes from Ctenomys sociabilis, assembly GCA_004027165.1. NCBI lineage: Eukaryota > Metazoa > Chordata > Mammalia > Rodentia > Ctenomyidae > Ctenomys > Ctenomys sociabilis. The sequence continues at coordinate 222 of PVKA01002338.1, forward strand.
TCTGGTTTCTTTCTATTCGCCCCATTTTTCTGCTTAGGAATGGGAATGCCATGTAACACTGCATACTAGCAGTGCTTTTATTCACAGGGACTCCCAGCTAAGAGTTTGTCTGGGTCTCAGAGGGCACGTTGTACTCGGACTTTTCTGCAATGTTGGAAATGTTGCAATTCTGCCAATTCTTAGAGATGCACTGAATGAATTTGCATAAAGACATGGACCTGAGTCTTCAGGGACCTGGGGCCGTGTCAGGGCTTAGATCTATGGCACCCTCCAGAAGATGCGCGTGCTTAGAAGATTTTTTTTTTTTTTTTTTGCCTGGCTCAGACTGCCTTAAGGGTAGGTTTGGTGAGGCATGTGGTGCTGGAGATTGAACCACAGTCCCCTGCACCTGACTGAGTTTGCCCAAGCAGGTGCTTTAGACAACTGAGCTAACCTGCAAGCCCCCACCCAGCTTGTGTGCTTAGAGGTGGGGTTTGGGGAATGTGACTGGGTTAGGGGATCAGGCCATATTGGAGTTCAGAGTTCAGTGCACTTTCAAGGGGTACAGTGGGCTCCCTGGGGGTCTGACCTGCTGGGGAGTATGCCTGGCTCTGGTTTTCCTGTCTCTGTCCCTCTCACTTTCTGGCTGCAGTGGGCTGAGCAGTTTTTCTCCACCATGCCACTTCAGCCAACTACAAATTGAACCATAAACCAAAAGTAAACTCTTGTCCTTCAAGTTGTAGGTGTTGGGTATTTTGTCACAGTTATGGGAAAGTGACTAACAGTGTCCAGGAAGGATATATTTCACCTCTGTTCTCTTCTGTTTTCTGGCTGCCATAAATCAAGCAGCTTTCTTCCTTCCATGGGCCAGAAGACACAGGAGCCTGTGACTGTGATTTGAAACTTCTGAACCCATAAGTCATGAGAGATAAAACCTTGCTGTGTGCCCCAGGCAGGCCTTGGCTTGAGAGTCTCCTGCCTCGGCCTCCCCAGAGCTGAGATTACAGGGATGTGCCACCAGCTTTCCTACTTGTAATTTGATTTTCTCAGGTACTCTGTCACAGCAACTGAAAGCTGATGAACATAAAGGCTGAGCTAACATTGCAAATTAGTCACTTGAGGGAAAAGCATCCTTCCTACCTTTCTGGCTGCAGTGGGCTGCAGGTAGGAAGACCCTGAGCTTAACATCTGAAAAATCAGTACCTTATGGATACTGAACTTACATCACAGCAAAAATGCAATTATAATTTTTATTCAAGACACGAAGGATTTACAGCTCCACACACATCTGAGGTTCTGGTGGGTCTGTCACACGTTTAGACACTGGGTACTTATTTTGCCTGATGAAGATGCATTGTAGCTCACAAGGCAAGTAAGAACTCATTTTAGCTACAGCAAAGCTCTGCAGGTGCCAAGAGACATGGCAATCCTCCCAGCACACACACACCCTGTGACAGCAGCGGATGCTTTTACAGACCCCACCCTGCCCACACATCCACACCCCTACCCTCCCAGGCAGCATTCACCATGGCTCTGATTCTCCAGAGAATTCGCAAACTAGAAACAACTCACTGGTGCTGCTGCTGGTACTGTCCCATGCTGTCATCAGCTGTGCGCAGGGTCTACCTGGCACCTCAAGGGAGAAGCTAACAGCCACCACTGAAGCCCTATTTCCTGACAGCCTCTGTGCAACAGGGCTTGTGGACACAACTCTAACATGCCTTCCCCACCCTTCAGCTCGAATACAGTCACTGGACGGCATGTTAGCCTGCGTGTACTTGCCCCAAACAGCTTCTCTCCTCTCACAAATCATGTATACTTCTTCGGTCTTTACACTGTCAGGTACCCTGTAGCTCTGCTGGATTCATCCTTCCCCAGAGTGCTGGCCCTGTGCTGCGCTGCCATCCAGACACCTTCTGCTGCATCTGTCCACCCTTCCGCACCAGCCTGGCCTTGCTCTCATGGCCCGTACGATGCTGCCCTCCTCACGGCTCTCCTCGCTTCAGCCTCTACGAGCTTCACACACCTTGATAATTCCAACACCATCAGTTCCTTGCCACCCTCCCACCCATGCGCAGAGACAAAAACCTTTCACCGAGCCTTTTAAAATCGTTTAACAAGGCCAGACTCCTACTCTACCTAAAGAGACAGATGTATTCCAGCTTGGACGTGCACTCCAATCAGGCAGAAGTCCTCGCTCCATTAAGTGCATTGTGTGCTTTCCACTAGGAACATGCCCTTGCTCCTTTCGTCCACATCGACCCCAACCTTTGCCAGCCTTCAGGATCTGAATTTTCCCTTTTCCATGAAACCATTCTGATATACTAGCCTTTTTCATTCATTCGTTTTACCAAAAAACATATTCAGGGGCCATTGCAGGCAATGGGTTAGCTCTTGCCCTGAGGGAAACTGAGTCCTTTCGGCTCTCAGGCACAGCTCTGCCATTTTCAGGCATGTCAGTCATTTAGCCCTTTACAGATGAGTGCTTTGCACAGTACAAGAGCATGGTGATCTCATTAATGCAGTCATGTTGGTAAAGGAAGGAATTGCACAGGGTGCAGGGCACAAACAGAGTGCAATGGTGGTGACTCTTCCTGGGCCAAGTGGGCGGGGTCAACAGGGCACAGCACAGCTGGGCAGAATGGGGGCACGGGGGGGGATGGGGGTATGGGGGGAAGAAGACAGTGACAGACAGCCAAGAGGGGAGCACTGGGTCTGAAGTAGTGTGTCTGCTCAAACCTTGGGGACTCAATAGTGGACGTCAGAGCTGCTGCAGGTCCAAACCCATCGGTCAAGACTGTTTTCCAAAGCCCGTCTCTCCTCCATAGGAAAGGCACCTCAATGTGATCTGTATGGAAATACACGGTGTGCTCTGGATCAAGGGAAAGGAGCGCTGATCCAAGGACACAGCACTAGGTCAAGTTCCAAATGGGTTGTATTATTATGAGGGCAAAAATGCAGAGCAAATGGTTGGTGTAAAGGTGGCTCTTGCTGCAAAGCCTAGAACACCAGACATGAACAAGAGGACATGGAGAGAGGGAGGAACTTCTTCCCACTTAGACTGCCTGCTTTCCATGCCCCAAGGCACCGACAAGATCTAAAGAGCCTGACCTGGCCTAGATCAGAGATAGGAACAAGTTGGTTATGTTCATATAGCACATGTATACTTGTATATACACGCATGATGGATGTATACTGTTGGGTATATATGCCTTTCACATACCAATTTCTTTTTTTCTAATTTCTTAAAGTACTCAAATCAAATATATATATATATATATATATATATATATATATATATATATATATATATTTTTTTTTTTTTTTTTTTTTTTTTTTTTTTTTTTTTTTTTTTTTTTTTTCCTTTGGATACTGGGGATTGAACTCAGGACCCTGTACTTGCCAGGGAAGTGCTCATTCTACTGAACTATCTCCCCAGCCCTTTCAAATTAATATTAAATGAAACTTAAATTATAATAAAATCAAACATGAAGTTGTCAGTTCAACAAACACAAAGAGTATTTCAGTATCAATCAAGGTTGCCCTTTAAAACCAGGCATGGTGGCACACACCCATAATCCCAGCACTTGGAAGGCTGAGGCAGGAGGATCACTGTGAGTTTGAGGTAAGATTAAGTTACATAGTAAGTTCAAGGCCATCCTGAACTACATAGCAAGATCCTGTGTGAAGGCAGCAGTAATAAGGGCCTGGAAGATAGATCAGTAGAGTAAGTGCCGCCTGGCAAGTGCAAAGTCCTGAGTTCAATCTCTGGTACTGCAAAAAAAAAAAAAAAAAAAAAAAAAGGCAAAGCAGTAAGAATAAGAACAGTTTGGGAAGCTGAGGCAGGCAGATTGCTGCAAGTTTGAGGGAGCCTGGGCTACACGGTGAATTAAGGACTGGCCTGTACTACATAGTAAGACCCTGACTTGGAGGGCTTAATACCAGCCAAAAGACACAAAGATCACCCATGCCCACCAGGGGGACAATGACCGCCTCAGACTTGGGATCACTGAGTCATTGTGGTTGGCCCTCTCTCCCCAGAGCAGCCTCCAGCTACGCGCCACCTCAGAGGCGGCTTGAGATGTACAAAGACAAGAGCAGCCACCCCATAGCAATCTCCAGGGACCCAGGATGATCCTGCAGCCCTAGAAACAAGAAACGAACTTTGGGATCATGACTTCTCTTCCTAATGACTTGGGGACCGGGGAGATGGCTCAGCAGAATAAATGCTTCCCTGGCTAGTGCAAGGGTCTGAGTTCAATCCTCGGTTCTGCAAAACAAAACAAAACAAAACAAAACAAAACAAAACAAAACAAAACAAAACAACTCCTAATGAGATGGGGCAGTTGAGAAAAACCCATGAAAAAGAAACAGCAGGCATTATTTTCTCACTGAACAGATAGAAGCCCTGAATCATGGGCGGGGTGGAACAGAAGGATTACTCACAAGCCCACCCAGAAACACGCTCTGTGTCAGCCTCTGCTCCTTCCCTTTCCATCCACAGAATCTTGATTTGTGGGGGTTAGTGGCCTTCCAAAGCCCACATGACATTCTGTCACAGCGCCTCATTTGTCCTGAGGGCTCCGGCCCTCTCTCTCCCTCCAGCGTGGTCTCCCACTCACCTCAAGCCCATGTCCCCCCACCGGCTTCCCCCCTTTCTTGTGCTGTGCACATGCGCACATTTCCTCCCGCACATGCGCCGTGAATCACGCTTCCCCAGAGTGCGCTTGCACTGAGAAGAGGGGCGAGGTGTCCTGCGGGGCTCATGCGCTTGCGGGTGCGGTTCTTCTGGCTGGGCCTAGAGCATGGCTGCTTGTGTGGCGCCGGAGCAAGGGCGTGGTCACTGTATCAGTGCACTGACAGGGGCACAGTTCTGGGGGAGGCCGGGAAGGCCCTCCCGGTGCGTGCTACTTGCCCTGCTGTGCACACTGGGCAGGACAAGGGACGGCGAGGGGCTGTGGGCGCACCAGCCACCTGCTGCGTGCATCCTCTCTTTCACCGCTGTGCCGCCTTCTGCCCACCATGAAGGGCTTCTCCTCTGTGTCGCCCTGGCCTAGGAGCAGCCAGGTGCATGGGGCCTTTCCTCCTTTGACCTTGGGCGCCGTTACTGTCCTCAGGGCAATGAGAAAAGAAACTAAGCCTTGCCGTCTCTCCCTGTGGCTTCCTTCCCACTTCAGGGCCCACGCTGAGTCGAGGGTAAGCAGCAAGGACAAAATTAGTCACAGATAGACTCTTTGAAAAAACGACTGGTGAACACTGCACCATTACTGATCTGTATCTCCTGTTTCCGGCGTAGGAAAGCGGCCATGCCACTCAGTGGGCAAACGTTTGGGCCAGCCAGCTGTGTGGCAACAGATCGCTGTCACCATCAGCTGAAAAGTCACTTGACTCTCTGTGCCTTTGTGTTCCCATCAGTAAAATGGTGGAAAAACTGCATCTGCTTCATGGGGGTGTTTTGCAGGACTCAGTGTTCTAGAGGTGTAAATCTTTAGAGCTGAGCCAATACAGCAGCGCCTGGAAGGGCCGATCACCTTAGTGCTTTGGGGGATTCTCTAACTTTACCCTCCTGACAATGCATCAGAGTGGACAGGCAGATATGGTGCCACTCTGCAGATGAGGGCTCACCAGGAGAGTGACACACCCAGCTTCAGGGAGGTGCCTCTGCGACTTGCAGCTCATTCCCTGCCATGTACCTCCTGCCCATGTACCATGTGCCTCCTGCAAGGGCCACTTCACACAGCAGAAACCCTTAGAGCAAGCGGGTCATGCACAGACTGCAGGAAAGTCATGCGGGCCCAGAAGCCTGCCTCTTCACGGCTTCTCAGCTTCCAGAAGACAAGAACAGCCCCAACTGGAGTCAGAGTGTGCCAAGTGCCAGGTGAATAACCGAAGGAACTTTTCCTTTTACTGTGGTTGTGCTGATTTTTTTTTTTTTTTTATTTGTGTTAATAATGACAGGAAAAGAAAAATGCCAAGCCATGAGAGATGTTTTCTGGCCTCCACCGCACTCTACTGTGAATGGATCTAACGGGAATATGTGGAAAAGAGTAGAAAACATTGCAGCACTATGCATTTAGTAACACATCTTCCTGCTGTAGAGGGTATAATTTCAGACAGTACTGAGTATAAATCTGTAAAATTGTCATCAAAAAAGTCACAGGAGAGGCCGGGCATGGTGGTGCACACCTATAACCCTGGCACTCGAGAGGCTGAGGCAAGAAGACTGTTGTGAGTTCGAGACCAGCCTGGGATACAAAGTGGGCTCAAGGCTAGCCTGAACAGCACAGCGAGAACCTGCCTCCAAAACAAACAAGGGGTGACAGGAATAGGTAAGCACAGCAAGGCCAAGGACTGTCTGAGGCCATTTACAGCAATACAGCGGAGAGGACAGAAGCAGAGAACCATTCCTGGGCAAACCTGAGGCAGGTCTGTCACCTGCATAAGTCACAGAGACCTGGCATCTGTGGGGATGGCAACAGCTCCAGGATGGGGCAGCCCGCCTCCCAGGTGCACGTTTGCTTGGCACTGTTCCGGCAGTTCAAGCAGTGCTGTGCTTGTTCCCTGTGGGGACTGCTCAGTGACAGGAGCCACGGCCATAGCAACTGGCTGCCTCACTCTCAGAGGAGTCCACACCCAGGGCTGGGGCGCGCCTCCTCACAGTCAGATAGGCTGCCAACGAAGCACCTGCAGCTTCAGGAACCTCGGCCAAGTGCCTTAGATTCCCCTGCTATTATGGGAGAAAGGGAACAATACAGAGGTACAGTGGCTCTTAGCATTTGCCCATAAAAGTGAGACAAGACCTACAAAACTGTATCCAGTCTACTTGCAGTTACTATTTTCCTCTTCTTGTATAGTCTTTGTGAACAGATTTTTCTAGTGAAGTGTGGCATGTGGGCACAGACCGTCTAACTAACCTCTCCTCTACTGCAGTGAGGCCTTTGGCAAGTCTTTAAAACACCTCTGAGCATTGTCTTCTGTTTTCTATCAGGAATAGACACCGTTTGTTCTTCCAACCAGAGGAGCTGGCAAGGAGCCAAGCAAGGTATCGGAAGTACAAGTAAGTTGCACCTAGAACTGGGCTGGCACTGCCAGTAGATGCCATAACTCACTGCTAGGGGAAGCTGTCTTCACTACTGGCAAAGGCGACAGTGACGAGGCTATCTGAGCAGAGGCCTGACCTTGCCCTTCATCTTAGGCTTCCTTTGCCTCATCTCCACCCACAACGCCAGTGCGCAAGGCACATAGGGAGACGGACAATGCCAAGGTCCAAAGCACTGTTCTGTCAAATTATAAAAATGCAACCCAAGACTCTCCTACTAGAAGCTTGGGCTTAACATCCAATTTGAAAAGAATGCACTATCTCAGCAATGTCCTACAGGGAGGTAGACACCCTGGGAAAGGTGTCTGCCATGGCAACACCCTTAGCTGGGTGGGGGGCTGGGTGGGGACTGTGCAGCATCAGTCTCTGTGCCCATCTGTCTGTGGGCTGAGATCACCTCACATGACCTCGGAAGCACTCCTGGCATCACCCATGGAGGTGTCCATCTGGCCGCTCTGGGCTCACAGATTATTAATCCCATCCTGTCTGGGTCTTCATCCAGTGACCAAGAGCAGCCAAGCGCCAGTAGTCACTGGACATGAGAACCTCACAGTCATCACTTAGCACTTCAGAAGTGCAGCTAAACAGAACGGCTGGCTGTCCTGCATTTCGCCGTGGAGCCACACCACCTCTGGAGGGAATCACACCAGCCCCAAGCAGAGGCCCTTTTCTCTGACCAGATGAAATACCAAGCCTATGCTGATGGAAGAGCCAGCCAGTTGCTCCGTGTAGCCTGTCCCCAAGCCCACCTTAAAGGCATGGCCCATACTGTCCCAACTAAAGGGACTAGGAGAGAAATTTCTCTCTGGTTTTCATGTACTTCTAGTACATTGCTGTTATCTCAGGGACGCCCTATGTGTTCTTTGGTTATATTTCACAGCCCAGAATTGAACCTGTGACCTGCTTCTTCCACTAAAATAAAACTTGGTGTGAATGTTAAGTGTTAACCTCACCATGGGGTTAATCATCCGTACCCCATTTAGCTTTTGTCTCTTCATCCTGCTAGTTTTTAATTTATTTTATCTTCTTCTGCTATGCAATTTTTGCTAGATCATTTTAAACCCTTAGAAACATATTGAAATATAAATACCCTAATAAAATGAGAAGCATTTTGCTAGCATCCCCAGGGAAGGGATGTTAGTAGATTAAATGTAATACATGCGATGTCTCACAGTTGTCTTCATTTTCTCATTAATACTACAGTTAAGGCTCAATAGTACTTAGATCTATAACTAAAGCCTTACACCAAAGGTTAAAGAATAGAAAATACAAAGACATGACAAAGGAAGAGGGGCCAGAGAGATGGCTCAGTGGAATAAACGCTTCCCTGGCAAGTGCAAGGGCCTGAGTTCAATCCCTGGTTCCGAGAAAAAAGACAGGAAGAAAATTCAGGAGTCAAATTCTGAAAGGTAATATATTCCAAGATCCATTATCACATCTCAACTTTTCAACCTTTTCTGGGAGCTAATTAAAAATGACATTGATATGTTCTCCATCTTCTGTTGGATGACAGCACTGCTGTCCCTCAAGAGCTGAGTAGTTCCAACCACCTACCGTGTTTGTGGATAAAGGCCAGGCCCTGCAATATCTGGTACATGATGTTCCTTATAGCAGACTCTGGAAACAACTTATTTCTGGATAGGACAAAGGAAAACATAGTTACAAACTCAGGTTTTGGTATGAAAAAAAAATCCCCGTCTTCATGTTCTTTTTAGTACATAGTAGGAAATTAAGAAAACATAGGTTGTTACACTAATTTTTGTAGTAGTGGCGGTACTGGGGATCAAACCTAAGACCTTGCACATGCTAGGCAAGGACTTTACCACTGAGCTACAGCCTCAGACCTCTTACAGTTTTCACCCAGATCCTTTGATAATGAATACCAAGGAAATAATCTCTTGTCCATATAGGGAACTAACCTAAAAATGTCAAATATATTCAGTTATACTACAAAGATTATACATTTGGTAATAAGAAAAAAAAAAAAAAAAAAAAAAAACCTCTCCAGCAGCACATATAATCTGTGATGGAAGCTAGAGCTATCTGAAGGTATCTGGATAAAGCCTTCACAAGCCACAAAGGGGTGACAGTTAGTGGGCAAAGGCCCCAGAAGTGAACCCGAGTCTATCCATGGTCCAATCTCAAAATTGAAGATTGCTGCAGCAGGGAAATTTCTTATTGGTCTCTTCTTTCCAGCACACAAGTACTTATGTACTGCAGCAAGAAAAACTAAAATCAACCTACAATTTTTCATGGAGTTGCAAAATAAAATGTCGGGTGCAGCACCGACATGCCGGGCTCGTGGCCATTCTGCCTGCTTGGCCTCTTGGGAACAGAGATGAGCAGGGTTCCCTGGTAGTCTCTGAGGCTCTCCAGGAAACCCACTCCACAGAAAGCAGGTTGCTGAGGCCTCCCAGAGCAGGGGTGGGGGCTGCACCCTCCTCTGGTGGGCAGCTTCCAGCACTGAAGCCAGGCAGCATGACCATTAAATAGAGAAAGGGCTGAGGAGGCAGCTCAGTGGCATAAGTGCCTGCCTGTGAAGCACAAGGTCCTGAGTTCAATCCCTGGTACCAAATAATAATAATCAGAGAAAGAATTGGGGGACTCTCAGTAAAGTAAGTGCTTCTCTGGCAAGCAAAAGGGCCTGAGTTCAATCCCTGGTTCCGCAAAAAAAAAAAGGGGGGGGGGACTTCAACTAAAAAAGCAGAAAGAAAACATCCATATTGCAAGATCTCTAAGACCCTGAAGCTAAAACACACCTTTCCTTAATGAGCTGGTAGAGATTCTCCTTCATGTACTCAAAGATAAAATACAGATGATCATTTTCCCGGATAACTTCTTTTAATTTTACTACGTTGGCATGGTTGAGCTTCTTTAAAGACTGAAAGGTAAGGGGGAAAAATTAGATAATCTGTGTTGAAAAAAGAAAGTAATTTTAGGGGAAAAGCCCTAATTGCAGGATGTGCCATCTGTTATGTAGTTTACCGACAACTCTGTAAGGAGCATTTCTCTGAAACCAATAGTAACTCTCCCTAGAAGCCAATCTGAGACAGCCTACAGAGGTAAGGCATCTGACCCACCGCGGGGGCTTGCGGCTGTGCCCAGTGCACACCAGTGCCACAGTATTGTAGGCTTACCCGCTCCAGACTGTGGAATGCTGGCAGCCCGTGCAAGCAGCCAGAACAGAACCGAAGCAGCTGAGGCATGGCTTTGGGCTGAGAGCATGGGCCAACAGTCTGCAGATGCTGTATAAATGTACACACTGTGTAAACAGGACCCTGCCCAAAGCGACTGCGGGTGGAAGCCGCGCCTCTTGAGGCCTGTGTGGGAGGCGCAGAGCATTCCCACCAAGTGAGCTCTAACTGTGCAGCACTCCGCCCTGAGCATCACTCGGGCAGCATCCGCCGATGCACTGCTGTCCTGGCATTGCTCGGGCGGGTGTCATTTCAATTGGGTGATTCTTGTTCACATGAGACACACTTGTGTGTCTGTTGTATGTCAACCATATTTTGCATACTTTTTTTTTTTTTACTTAGACCACTGTATTTGTCTTTGATACTACTTTCTAGTGAAATCTAATAACAAATTTTGGTTCTTTTCTTCTATTGATTAATGTTTCCTTTATTTGTGAAAATTAGCCTATAATTTTGTGCTAAAATCTATAAAGACTTTTATTGTAAGTAGATTAGATACAGTCTTTCTACTTCTTTAGGACTCAGTGGCATTCTTTTACAAAACAGACATGTTTGGGACACCGAGACTGAATAGGAAGAAAGTGGCAAAAGAGCTGCAGAGAAAACACTGAGAAGGGAGGAATGTTAGAACAGCGGAGAGGGAGAGTCTTGCATAAAATGGAAAGACAAAAAACAAAAACAAAAACAAAAAAAAACCCATTTCCTTATTGTCAGTTATTTACAATATAGAAATGATAGGGGCCAGGGAGATGGTTCAGTGGAATAAGCAATTCCCTGGCAAGTGCAAGGGCCTGAATTCAATTCCTGGTTCCGGGAAAAAAAAAAAAAAAAAAAAAAAGAGAAGAAAAAAGAAACGACATAAATGAAAAAAGAAATGAAACTAAAAAACATTCCAATAGTGGCTAATGACTGTAACAATTCTATGGGTGGTACCAACACAACTGACCACCGTCCAGCCTATGCTCAAACAGCAAGGAAAAAATATTAACCTAAAATATTTATGTACCTTCTGGACCAGAAAAGCAGATGGAACTCGTGTGCTATTTATTCAAGAAAGAGGGGTTCAAAATGTCATTTACAATTCAGATTAGGTTTAAAAGACCAAATAACTGAAAATTATGGGAGAGTGAAATGCCAGCAGGACACTCATCCTGATGTCTGCACCATTATGCTGAAATTATGCTACTCACAAAAAAAAGAGGAAGCTGTGTGTAGTGGCACATGCCCGTAAGCCTAGCACTCAGGAGGCTGAGGCAGGAGGATTGGAGGACTGTTGAGAGATCAAGACCAGCCTGAGCTACAAAGTGAGCTCAAGGCCAGCCTGAACTGCACAGTGAGACCTTGTCTCAAAAAAGCAAAAAAAAAGAAAGGAAAGGCTGCCATGATGGTGTGGAAAATGTTGTTCAAAGAAAAAGATAATAGGCCCTCTTTCTCTTCAATGCCGTGGCCGAGCGGCAGACGCAGAGATGCAGATCTTTGTGAAGACCCTGACTGGCAAGACCATCACCCTTGAAGTCGTGCCCAGTGACACCACTGAGAATGTCAAAGCCAAAACCCAGGACAAGGAGGGCATTCCACCTGACCAGCAGCGTCTGATATTTGCCGGCAAACAACCGGAGGACGGTCGGACTCTCTCTGACTACAACATCCAAAGAGTCCACCCTGCATCTGGTGTTTCGCCTGTGAGGTGGGATCATCGAGCTCTCCCTGTGCCAGCTTGCCCAGAAGTACAACTGTGACAAGATGATCTGCCGCAAGTGCTATGCCCACCTGCACCCCCATGCTGTCAACTTTCGCAAGAAGAAGTGTGGCCACACCAACAACCTGTGCCCCAAGAAGGCCAAGTAAAGCTCAGCCAGCCCCTCGTCCAGAAGGGCACCACCTGCCCAATGCATGCAGCCTTGGGGTCTGAATAAAGTTTCCCCCCCCTTGACTAGAGCAAAAAAAAAGAAAGAAAAAGATAGCAATACATAAAAAAATTCAGACAGATTCAGAAATTCAGATCCTACTGTCCAGATTGTGACACTGTATTCTGTACTGAAGGTTTTAAGATATAACATACACAGAAAGATTATTGAATAAGTCTGATAAAACCATCACTTTTATATTTCCTGTTGTATTAGGAAAATACAATTCTGGTCAGCTTGTATTTAAATAACTGGGCTGGTAAGTGGTTAATTATGGAGGAAGGAGACATCCTATTGTAAAGACCCTGCAATGAGATGGAAGAAATTCCTCTCACTCCAAGAACAATAAAGGTAAAAAAAAAAAAAGACTCCTATTGAGGACTAAGAGGGAGTTCACAGGTCGGTACCCACTGTCTGCTTCTGGGCCTCACAGGGGGAACGAAGACCCGCGGTCATGCGTACATTTACTACCTGCTCTCTGCAGTCTTAGTTCTACCTGTGGTGAACGCAGGTGGCTGTAGTGGGTCAGTCCCACTCACGTAGAGCAACTAGAGAAGAGCTGTGGGTCTGCCGACTGGATGAGCAAAACCCGCTGGGCTGCTGCCTGCATGGAGGCTGGCACACACAACCCCTCCATTCACAAGTTCACAGTCAAAGCCAGCGAGCTGGGGCCTCCTCTGACCACAGCTTTGTTCTCAACACTGTAACGCATGGTTATGTACCGCCCTCAGTTATTGTCACAACCAATTCATTGAACGACCTGATCTCAGGTTCCCGCTCTAGCTTGGAAAGCCCCTCCCACTTTGGGAGGTGGCAGGGGCGGGTTTCATTATTCCACTAAAGGTCTCAACAGGGCTTGCAAGAAGGAAGAGCAGACTGAGCTCCACTCCAGGGCCAAGAAGAGAAGACAGAGCCACGGGGCCTGATGTGCTCTGGCAGAGATGAGGTGCACCAGAGTGACCAGGGGGACGGAAGAAGAAAGGGAGCTGTGGTGCAGCCGGGACGCCAGCACAGGGACGCTGGGTGCCACATAGGCCCGATGCAGTGTCTCCCTGGCCCAGAGAGCAGAGTGCAGAGGAGCTGAGAAGCTGGAGTAGGTACAGCTCCTGCACCTCCACAGATGCTCCTGAGCATTTCTGGCACCTCAGCAGGCGACAACAGCTCACTGCACATAATTTATTTTATTGATGTACATTGATATAAAAATCCATTAATGACAAAAGCTTTCTAGTAGCCTCATCACTAGTACGTAACATTATAGTCTTCTGCTTGCATTATCTACTAGCTGTATACTATCTGCCCACCTTTTTAGCATTTAGTAAAAATCTGTAAGTAGATGATTATGTCAACTACAAATTCAGACATAAAGCTATTTTAATCAACAAAACACAAAAATCATCTCCTGGTATATTAATAAATACCTTAACCTCACGAAGGTTCATGCATTCCTCCCAGGAATAAAACTTTCTTTTCATCCTAAAAGAGAACAAAGAAATAGCATTACTCATTCCAAGAAGCAGGCTCAATTTAATTTTCTAAGTGTTTTCATTCTCACTGAATCAATACTGTCTGCAGGTGATTCTGACTTCCACCAAATATTCTAACATCCAAAACAGCATTAAGGCTGGCCAGTGGATTAAAGTGCCTGCCTAGCTTAGGCAGGCGCAGGAACTGGGGTTCAATCCCCGTGGGGCCTGCCATGCCAGCCCCACCCCCGGGGAGCGCTGAGAGCAACTGAGACTGGACCTGGTGCATGTACCTGTAATCCCAGTGCTTGGGAGGCTAAAAACAAGAGGATCACTACAGTCCGATCTGTGTAGTGAGACCCTGTACTAAATACATTAAAAAACAAAAACAAACAGCATTTATTTTAAAATGTGGCATTGCAATCTGGCCTACATTACACAATTTCTCAGCAGTGCTGGTGTATCCAAGAAGCCTGTACTGTTGGCCTGCCCTCCCCCAGTGAGCTAATCTGCCCCAGAGGGAACTCTCTCAGGCTTACTTGGTCTAGAACAGAGCCACCCCAAAGCCCTTGCTTGCTTCTAGTGCAAATGCTCTGTGCTGCCCAGCACTCTAGCCACTCCACCTGTGGCTACTGTGCAAACAGGAGTGGAATTTCAGTTTCACCTCAGTCTGAATCCAGAGGACACCTGTGGAAACTCACCACTCTACCGAATAGCAAGCTCTGTACCTGCTGCTTCCAGAACAATTTCTTAGGCTCCCCTATGGGCCAAATCTACCCTGTCATCTACTTTTACACAGAGTTAGGAATGGGGATTTTTATTGAAATTCCCATTTGTTTTTACTGAAAACAAATCAAAAGATGAATGACATTTCATCATGTGTGAAAATTCCATGAAACCAAAATTTCAGTTTCTATAAATGAAGTCTTATGGGAACACACACATTCATTCGTTTCTGTACCCATCACCTTTGGAAACAGGGACAGGTGAAGAAGCTGAAGCTCAGGGAAGGCGCATGAGCCCCCCAGCCGAGCGGGTCGCCAGCAGCCCAGCTTCCACCGCTCCTGCTCTCTCTGCCACAGTGCTTCCTGGTTGAGTGACCAGAGCCTTTATTCATGCTCTAAATATTCCCGAGCCAGAGAGATGATGACAGGACAATGACAGCATCCCTCCCGGAGCAGACATCAGAGTGGGAGGGTAGGTGGCAATATTCTTTGGCTGATGCCAACAGGAAGGCTTAGGGCACATGGGAGAGGGCACCCAGCGGCACCCAGCCTAGTCTAGATTGTGAGGGAGCACCCTTCCAATGAACAGCTATTCCAACACCTCTGTAGGAGGACAGGGATTTAGCTCAGTCAGAGGACTGAGGGGGGAGTACCATGAGCAGGGCTTCAGCCGAAGAAGCTAAAGGCTGCAAGACTGAAGCCACAGCCATGGTAATGGTGTCAGGAGACAAGGCTGAGGAGAATGAGCAGGAGCACAGGACAGAGCAATGTGTAGGTCACATTTAAGATGTGGGGCTTGGGCCAGAGAGATGGCTCAGCAGAATAAGTGCCTGCCTGGCAAACAAAGGGTTCTGAGTTCAATCCCTGGTACCACAAAAAAAAAAAAAAAAAAAAAAAGATGAGAGGCTTACCCTGAAAAGCAACAGGAGGACATGAAGAGCTACTGGGCTTAAACTCCTGAGAGCAGGGGCAAACACATGGGCTAGGTGGGCTTACTTGGGAAGCGGTTCTGGAAGCCAGGGCAAGGAGCAGAGACAGAAAAATAAGGAAGTGGGAAGAGCAGCAAAGCATGCAGGACTGGTGAACACTGAGGTGGGCACCTGGGGTGTGGTCCTCGTGGGGGCGCAAGGGTGGGTGGGACACGAAGAATGCTTGACTCAGTACTACTCTGCCATAAAGGACAAACTTGAGACTTCTACAGGTGAATGGATGCAACCTGAGACCACGATTTGTGAAATAAGTCAGACTCACGAGTGTAACATCAGGTTGTCTCCCTTGGGGGAGAATATGAAAGAGTAAGTAAGGTTGAGATGTACAACAGATGTCACGAAAGAGGAAGAATGTGTTCTAAAAGAAAAAAGAACTAACATGGCTGAAAGGGGAAAGGACAGTAGGGAAAGGGAAAAAGTGATAGTCAGTTGCATAATTAGTGCCTCTTGGATCACTGAAGAGGAAGGTTGGGCTACTACTGACCAGATAAATCTTCATGCCTGGGAATTATACCCCAAGGGACTACTTTAAAGACAACAATATGTAATGTTTTAAGTATTGCTGTTCTCCTATTAATCACATTGTGTGTTTAAAATCATCTCAATATGGTGTGAGTAGAGGAATAGGCAGAATCTAGGAGGCCGGTCCTATAGGTCAAGCAGTAAAGCATAGTGGGCTGAGGGGGAGGCTGAAGGGGGCAGAATAAATGTTTGGAGAATTCACAGGACCAGACGGCCAAAGGTGAGGGCTACGGAGGAAGCAACAGAATAGGACCCTAGGGTGTTCAGGGTCTCACTACTACATCAGACTCGTAGCGATCCGCCTGTTTACGGCTTCCTAAGATCTAGGGTTACAGGTGCACCCTACCATGCCCAGTCACAATTGCCATCTAAGTGCACTCTGGGGGTGGGGCCAGCACAGCAGGCCCAGGGATTGAACCCCTGGCCCTTGCACCTGCTTGCAGGTGCTTTAATCTGCTGAGCTATTTGGCCAGCTCTGGTTAGGGTCAAAGTTGACGTAACGGAGAAATCTGACTCAGTTCTCATCCAGTTTGGTTTGTGACCAGAATCGTGGAAGGAATGAAGTTCATGAACCAAGGTACCACTGCAATTTATAAAAGCAAGGACCCTGGCAGCCAAAAGCTACCAGGAAGCTGAGATCCTTGTCACAGCAACACACGAGGTTCTAATGCTGCCTGTGATCACACGAGTGAGCTCAGAAGGCTATACCCTTTCCTGGCTCAGCCTCCAGGGAGACCCCAAGCCTGGCTAATACCGTGACTACACGCATAAGAAACCCAGAACCAGAGAGCTCAGCTAAGCTGTGCTGACCCACAAACTGCCACAGAGTGAATTTCTCAGAGATTCCATTTCCTTCCCTGTGAAATGACAGTAGCTTACTGGCCATTACCTCACAAGGTAAGAAAACACCAGAAAAGCACTCGTGCTATCTGTAAAGTAGTAAGTCTAACATGGGACCCTTTCTGACCTCTGCTATGAGTACTGCAGAACCCCAGAACCCAGGTTCTCCTCCCAGCCCCCCCCACACCCCTTTAGTGATGTCTCAACAACAGGGATGGCAGGGGCAGAGCAGAACTACCTGACAACATAGAGCTAAACAGTTCACCAGTGCAAAGGATACTGCTTACTTTTTAATAGCAATCAGCTCCCCAGACTCAATGCTTCTTCCTAGCAGGACAGAGCCATAGGTCCCATCCCCAAGCTGCTTGATCGTTGTGTATCTGTTCATGGTGGGCCTGCTCAGGCCAGAGGTGCATGTCAGGGCCGAGGAGGCTCAGTCCTGCAGGCCTCCCCAGAATGTAACCAGATTTTCCGGTGGCAGCACCAGCACAAGGTATTCAGCAAGACGTGATTATCTCCCCAATACATATTTTCAGAGATCAGTCTTCTGCCTGTAGGGGAACGTGACAGACAGGATAAATGCTAATGCACATTTCGATCTATACATTTTTATAACCTAAATCAGGGGCCATGAACTCTAGCCCACAGCCGGCCAACATTCCTACGAAGTCTTACTGGCAAACTCAGACCCACTCACCTGCACAGCTTCTGATGGCAGAGTTGAGCACCTGGGACACTGGGGGCCCTGGAACGTCTAAGGAACTTACAACTCGGAGCTCTGCAGAAAAAGCTTGTCAGCCCCTGATCTAAATAATGCTCTTTTCGAATGTTTTATAATAGAGGGACCACACTTAGGAAGTGATGATATGAGTCAGCTCCAGCTCATGCTTCTGCTGACTAGCCATTCTGGACAAACTGTATGAAAACTACAGCTGATAAAAGCTGCTGAGCTATGAGAATCCATGCTAAATATACTGTGTTCTATAGACTTTAGCTACAATTACCAAAGTAAACACACAGAGCCACAAAAAGTTTTGTTTTTTTATGTTTTGAGACAGGATCTTGCTATGCAGTTCGGGCTGGCCTTGTGCTCACTTTTGTAGGCCCCAGGCTGGTCTCATACGTGCAGAGATCCTCTGTCTCAGCCTCCTGAGTGCTGGGATTATAGATATGTGCCATTATGCCCCATTCTGGGCCCACACAGTTGGTGCCCCACAGGATGCTAAAACTAAGTACTTCAGGGCCTAAGTGTGTCCCATGAACTCCTTAGAGATGTGAATCAACAGCATTATTTTTATTACTATACCTTCAGAAGCTAAATAACAAAGATCCCTAGTTTTCCAAGGTGTAGGGCACACTCCTTACCTCAGTTACTCTTCTCTCACTGCTGGGACAAATGCCTGGCACTCACAATGAAGGAAGGAAAGCTTTATTTAGCTCACAGTTACTGAACTCCAGAAGCCATCCCATGGCTGCATGAGGCTTTGGGGGGACAACTAGCCATAAACTGTAACACCCCTTTCAATATTACCCGTGTGTGATTGGTTGGCTGACTGCCTGATTTTCCTGAGTCAAGCTGACTGTGCAGCCCAGGCTGGCCTTGGGCTCTACCTTCCACACCCTTCCAAGTGCCAGAGTTAAGGAGATGCACCCCCTCCCTCAGCTGGGTTTTATTTTAGTAATGAGTCATTTATTTTTTATTTATATAATTGAGAGACTCATTCAATCTGCCTAAAATAAACTATATAACTTGTGATTATAATATTTTCAGGCAAGCAACAACATCTAATGCTTAAATAAGAATAAAAGTGTACTTTAAAAAGAATACAGGTTCCAAACTAATGATCTGAATACTTAAAAATGATTAGAAGAATGTGAAATTCTACATCCAATGTCAATCTATAGCTTCCAAAAAATAAATGTAGAAGGAAAGAGGTAAATAAGAGATTCACTATTAGGCTAAAACTGTCGTGAAAGTTGCTACAGGCAAGGCTCATTATGGATGCAAAAATAAATGGAAATGATACTGTACATTCTTGAAGTATTTCTAAAAAATTACTGACTTCAAGGGGGAAAGATGGTAACTTCAGAGGGAGAACAGCAAAGCTTCCTTGCCCCAGGGATCAGGTCAGTAGCATCCCTACGAAGATATGATGGGATATGCTCTGGATGAGAGATAAAGAAAGGGCACAGCACCCTTCCGTGGCTCTCCGTCAACAACGCAGAGCACCCGGGTGAGGAACGCAGTAGTCTACAAACAAGTGGCCCATACTTGTCAGGGGTGTCAAGATGATAACAAAGATTCAGGTATGGGTGAGGCTAAGCCCCAATGTAACTGAGACTACTAGAACAGGCAGGTTGAAGCAAACAGCAATACCTTTATTTCAGGCCAGGCATAGCCTGGACAAATGCAAAAAGACTATTCGGGCCAAACAAGGGGAGAGGATGTGCTTCATGGGGGCGCTGAAGTAGGGGTGGGGGTGCCACCAAGGGAGACGGACAATTTTAAGCTTGTTGGGGGCTGTGGGTGGGTGTGGTACCTCTGGCCGAAAGCACCTCGCCTGGCAGGAAGAGCAGGATAACAGCTGCAGGTTTCCTGCAAGCCTGGGGACCAAACTGATAAACAGGGTTATTTAGTCCCTTGGGCTGGGTGAGGGGGCTTCCTGCTTGTACAGTAGTGGATCTGTGTGACTTTTCTCTTTAAGTTGGGTGGGGTCCAACTGAAGGATCCGAACAGAACCATTAGACTGGGGAAAATGAAACAGACAGGAGAAGTAAAAGCCAGTGAAACCCTAGATAAGATCCTCAGACAGCAAAGGCACTAGGGAAAAATCATATGAGCAATGTACACACCTCAGACACTAGTGCACCATTGCTAATTTCCTGCTTCTAATTACTGTTCTGCATAATAGGAGATATTAACGAAAGGGAAAGCTGGGGATGAAGGGTTTCTAGCTCTGTGTGTGTGTCTATCTAAGGCTAATTTAAAATTTAAAAATAAGAAAAACTAAATTCAGAATGTTCCAATGAAGGCAGTCATGGGCTTGAGGAGTCCTAAGAAATACAAAGATCAGGCCCAGGGAGATGGCTTAGTAGAATAGGTGCCTGCCTGGCAAGTGCAAGGTTCTGTGTTTAATTCCTGGTAGCTCAAAATAAAAAAAATAATAAAGTGAAATTTAGACAGGCCAAATAGCTCAGGGTCCCACCCCCCAAATCTCAATACCCCCCATACTTGCCGTGCTGGCCCTGCCCCCTGGGGCATGCTGAGAAGGCAATTGAGACTACGTGTGGTGGCGCCCAGCTCTTGGGAGGCTGTAAACAGGTGGATCACTAGAGTCTGATCTAGTAGTGAGACCCTCAACACCTGTGGACCCTTCCCTAAGATACAAAAAAAGAAAGAAAAAAAGAAATACAAGGATAGCGGCTGTTTTCACTGCACTCCACCACATAAACCAGAGCTTTTGGAGCTCAAGCCCGGTCCTGCCTGTCTCCAGCTCACCCCTCTTCCAAGAATCCCTCGTAGGCTCTGGTTAGAGGGGCCTTTTCCTTGTTGCTGATATTCCTCTGGGTTAGACTCCCTGTGGTGTCCTCTTTGCAGTGGCGTGCACCACAGCTAATTAGTAGTTACGACCACCGACCACTGGGGTTCCTTCTTTGGGAGACCTTGGAGTTGCACCACACAGACTGAGTATGGGTGCTAAGTCAGGTACTCACGAACACAAGCCCAGGTATTCCGAGCAGCCTAGGGGTGTGAACGGGCTCAGAGAGGAGCAAGCCCCTGGCTTCCAGCTGGGTCAGTGGTGTCAGGGATCCCAAGGGAGCAAGAAAGGTCTTTAGGAAAGTCGAGTCATGAAGGAAAAGGAAGAGCAGAGGCTTTCATGTGACAGACAGCGCGTGGTTCTAGTGCTCCCCAGAGCAGAAGTGAAGGCACGGAGGCCTGAAAGAGCTGGACATTTGGAACAGGAAAAGGATCTTTCCAGGGTTTTATTCTGGAGGACCTCAGATGCTATTTTTAAAAACACAGGCTTTGACTAGATTATGAATTACATAGTAGGAAAATGCTGTACTGGCCATTATTTGGTCAATGGAAATAACTGGAGATGGATGATAGATGAGAAAAATATTGTATCCGTGTCAAGTTTCTGAGGTGGATGCACGGGCTGTGGTTCGGTAAGAACATGATCTTATTCTGAGAAAATACATCCTGCAGGATTCCATACAAAGGATCCCGATATACGGGATTTACAGATATTCCTCAACTTACCACACAGCTGTGTCCTTCATTGTAAGCTGAAAATATCATGAGCTGAAAATGCATTCCATACACCACACCTAACCTACCTTGCACTGCAGTGTGGCCTGACCTACATTCCGTGCCCAAGACACTTACATTATCCTGCCGTTGGGCAAAAATCATCTCTGCATGGAGCACTGAGTATCTATGTGCACACACAGATGAACAAGAGGCGATGTCGAAACACAAAACACAGAATCCCAAAACTGCTGGCAACACAGTGCATTCAAAAGGATGATTTTGAGCCTGACTGTGAGCCTGCCCGGGAGTTGTAGCTTGTTGTAGCTGCCCAGAAGCAGAACAGTATGGTGCCACATATTGCAAGGCTGGGAAGAGACCAAAACTCTACCATTCGTACTGAAAGCACACAATTCCTGCATCACCACAATAGTGAAAATCATAGTCAAACAAATTTAAGTTGTGGGTCATCTGTAGTGCCAAGTGAGCTGAACAAAAGTTGTATGTATGTGTGTGTGTGTGTGTGTGTGTGTGTGTACACAGGTACAGAGGGTGGAGGTGCCAAGGAGGGAGAATGTTAACAATAGGTAAATCTGGGTAACTGTTAAAAGAAGTTCTGAATTGTATCTCCCTCACGTCAAATTTATAGGTTGAAGCTTTAATTTCCAAATGGACTGTGTGGAGACTGAGCCTACTGAGAGGTTATCAGGTTCCATGACGGAATAAGGGGAGAGAACTCACAGAGGAGCGTCTTGTCCCCACTGCACTGTGCTTTGCCAAGTGTGCACCCCCTGAAAGTCACTTATTAGCCAGCAGGAGCAGCCTACCCAGCAGAATCAGATCCTGCTGGAAACATCTTATGCTGCACTTCCCAGTGTCCAGACCAAGAAGATAAACAGATGCTGGTCAGAACACCCAGTCTCCATTACCCTTCCATGGTAACCAAAGGAAATTAAATTCTTTTTTTTTTTTTATAGAACTGGGAATTGAACTCAGGTCCTTGCGCTTGCCAGGCAAGCACTTATTCTACAGAGCTACCTCCCAAGCCCCTACCCGAGGAAATTAAAAGTATTTTCTGTACTACTCTTGCAACTCCTGTCAGTTTGAAATTATTGTAGATTATAAATTTTAAAATTTCTCCTCAAAATGGTAAAGGAATAGAATTTTTAAAAAGATACACACATCTTAGTAAGCATTTTACTTTAGCTTAGCATACGAAATTAGATTTATTTAATGTTAACTTGCCAGAAGACAGAGCAGCATCACACAGCATTTTCCTCTGATGGTGACCACTATCTTATTGACCACGTAGGATCCAAAGTAACATGCCCTGCAGAAAGCTGGAGCAGAAGGGCTTGAGTTCAGTGTGTTAAAAGCCATTGATGACAAAGCCAACACCCAACCTCACACTAACTGGTCAAAAACTGAAAGCTTTCACTCTAAAATCAGAAATAAGACAAAGATGTCCACTATCACTACTCCTATTTAATACAGTTCTGGAAACATAAGCCAGAACAATTGAACAGGAGGAGTTAGTAAAAGGAATTAAAGATAGGAAAGAAAGAAGTCAAATTATTATTTGCACATGTCATGATACTCTATATAAAAGAACCCAAAAACTCCACCCAAAGACTTCTAGATTAATAAACAAATTCCGCTGGGCACAAAGTCAACACTCAAAAATCAGTAGCACTTCTGTACAAAACTCACTGAGAAATTAGGGAAACTACACCTTCATAACAGCATTGAAAAAAAAAAAAAAAAGAAATACTTAGAAATCAATCTAACAGAGGAAGTAAAAGATCCTTTTTTGTTGCCGAACCAAGGATTGCTCTCAGGCCCTTGCACTTGAAAGGGAAGTGCTTATTCTACTGAGCCATCTTCCTGGTCCTAAGACTTTTACACTGAAAACTACAGTACTCTGTAAAGGGATATCAAACAGGATTTTAGAAAATGGAAAGGTATTTCCTGCTCTTGGGTAGGAAGAATCAACTTAGTGAAAATGGCCATACTCCCAAAACTGTTACAGATTTAAAGCTAACCTGATCAGAGTACCAATAGCACACCTCACAGAATTAGAGAAAACAGTCCTAAAATTTATTTGGGACCAGAAGAGACCTAGAATAGCAAAAACAATTGTTGGCAACAAAGGCAGGTCAGTAGACATCACAATCCATGACTTTATATCATACTACAAAGCTACTATAGTAAAAACAGCATAGTACTGGCCAAAAAGAAAAAAAAAAAAATCAATGTAACAAATCAGATGATGCAGAAACAACTCTAAACACACTCAGCCACCTTATCTTGAACAAAGGGGCTCATTCACTGGAGGAAAGACAGCCTCCTGAATAAATGGCATTGGGGAAACTGGCGTTTCACAGGCAGAAAAATGAACATAGACCCATATCTCTCCCCATGTGCTCAACTAAAACTGAAGTGGGTAAGAGATGTACATATTAAAAGAGAAATACTAAATCTGCTGGAAGATACAATAGGTAGAGCTCTTGAAGACACAGGAATAGGCAGAGACTTCATGAACAAAACCCAATTGCAAGGGAAGTCGTACAAAGAATCAATAACTGGGATCTCATTTTATTCACCAACAGAAATTTTTGTCAGCTTTTCCTCAGACAAAACACTAATATCTAGACTATACAAAGAACTTAAAAAAATCAGCCTTCCCAGATTTAAAGACCCAGTCCCAAAATGGGCATCTGAACTGAATACACACTTCTCAGAGGAAGCATAAATCTGAAATAAATACATGAAAACACGTTCACTATCACTGGTCATTCAAGAGATGCAAATCAATACAACACTGAGATTCCACCTCACTCCAGAAAGAATGGCTACCATCAAGAAATCAACCAATAACAAATGCTGGCAGGGCTGTAGGAAAAAAGGAGCCCTTCTCCTCTGCTCGTGGGAGTGAAAAATGATGTAGCCACTGTGGAAATCAGTGTGGAGACTCCTCAAAAGCCCAGGACTAGCGGTTCCTTTTGATCTAGCCATTCCCCTTCATATCTTCCTGAAAGAATTAAATACATCAGACCACAGGGATATATGCACATGCATGTTTCATAACAGCACAGTTTATAGCAGCTAAGTCTTGGAAACAGCCTAGATGTCCATCAACTGAGGAATGGATTGAGATGAGTTTATTTTTTTATATATATAATGGAGTACTACCTAGTCATAATGAAGGACAACCTTGAGATATCTATAGGTAAATGGATGCAGCTTAAGACCATACTCTTAAGTGAAATAAATTAGACACATATACATAAATATCATATTGTTTCTCTGGTATGAGAAACTGAAAGTATAAATAAAGAACAGAATGTACATTGGATATTACAGAATAGGAAAAAATTGCTTAATTGTGGAGGGGAACTAGAGAAGGGAGGGGGAAAGGAAGGGAAAAGAAAAAAAATGAGCAAAGAAGGAACAGATGGAAACAAAGCTTTTCTAAATAAGGAAGGGAAGAGGAGTTGAAGGGAAATGGGAAGAAAAAATGAAATTAAAATAGACCATGTATAGGTGCAAATTCCCCATGATGAATGTGATCATTATATATTCTAAATGTACCAATAAACTTAATAAAAAAAAAAAAAAGAGCACCTGGCCCTTAACACAAGCAATTCTGGCTCTGTATCCTCAAAGAAAATAAAGC
Source organism: Ctenomys sociabilis (assembly GCA_004027165.1). Lineage (NCBI taxonomy): Eukaryota > Metazoa > Chordata > Mammalia > Rodentia > Ctenomyidae > Ctenomys > Ctenomys sociabilis. The sequence continues at coordinate 24,871 of PVKA01002338.1, forward strand.
CCCTTTCTCCTTTTCCTTCTGCCTGTTTCCCTTCTGCACCGAGAACCTATCACTTCCCAACTCTTTTCTTCTAATTCATATTTATGTTCATATATTGTTGGCAGAACATACATAATCTATAATTTATTTTCTGACAAATTAAGGCTTCCAAGTCGTATTTTATGCCATCTTCTAGAAAGACTGGGATGATTTGTCAGAAATTATCTAACTAATGAACCACAAACTTTACTTTAAAAAAAAAAAAATCTGTTCACTTAAAAAAAGTTCACTTTACCCTAGAGACAATAGGAAGTCAGGTAGAGATTTTAACTAGGGAACTAACAATGATCAGATTTGAATTTGTAATCCAGTTAGAAACATTTTTGTGTCCAATCAAAAGTTACATATGCTAACTTATGCTATTTTTTCATGTTTCGTTTTTTGTATGTATAAAGAAGTTACATAAAAAATAGTAATCAAGCATGCCTCCCTCACCCATGCTCGTGCCTTGACTGTGCTTCTGTCCTCCTGGGACCCATTTTCCATTCCTCTAATTACCTCTGGCACTCACCCATGGATCCACACAAGTTCACCTCCTCGATGAACTGCGGTGACCGACCTAACAATGACCTGCTACAGTGGCATGAGGACGGCCGGTGCCTCCTTTTTGTTTTACAGAGCCATTTCTCTGCTGACTGAGATCTACCAATTATTAATAACAAAAGCCTTTTTTTGACAGCTAATTTCCCCCCATTTTCTTATTCGCTTAGTTGTGTAATCAGAACAATGATTTATAGATGTAATCCTGAGAAAGCTATTTGTAAAAGGATTTAGATGATCCCATGGTTTGGATCACTCATTCGGCACACAATCACCCCAAAAACTACAGTTTGCCATATTGTCAAGGAATATCCCATGATAGATATTTGCTAGTATCTTGTTATTTGGGTAATTAAGTTGCAATTACACAAAAGATCAGACTAATGTCTCTTCCTGCGCTGAAGTCAGATTGATGCTAGTCAACTTTCATCATGATGTAAACATTCTGCAAGTCTTTGGGACATATCAGAGATGACATAGTGGTCTTTCCTTTAACTAGTTCACAACAGGCTCATGCAAGAAAAATGCAGAAGGTGCTCTAGGAACATGACGGTTGGGAGAGCAACCAACTCCTTGGGAAGAAGAGAGAAATCAGATATCCCTTCAAGGAAGAGACAGGGCTGAGATAGTAAAAACCATTCAGGGTTTTAATACACGTAAAAGGAGATAAAGGAATTATTGAGGGAGAAAGCTGTACAAAGGCTGGTAGGTCCGAGAGCTTGACAGGCAGACGAGGACTAAAGCCTGGTGCTTCTGACCCTGTCTGGACATCAGAATCACCTCAAGAATTTCTAACATCTGGGATGCCCCGCCCCACTCCAAGAAGCAAATCCAAAGTGGAAACCAAACTCACACAGTTTCTAGAGCCTTCTTGGTGGGACCACAGCACAAAGCCAATGGAAGACAGAAGGGAAACAGCAGGAAATAGCTAGAAACTAAGCGAGCTCCTTAGGAAGGGCTGTGTGCAACGTGTACGATTTGATTTTATTTTGCATAAGTCAGTCCTCCAGAGTCTCTAGTAGATAAACAGCAATAGGAAGGTCCTTCTGGGGCCTGAATGGATGTTAGAAGAGAGGATACAAGCAGAAAGACTGGTACTGGCCTACCATAGTGGTCCAGTCACTGTATGATATGGGCCAGAGGAGATATACTAGACTGAATCTGGGACACAGAAGGAGATTCAGTGTGCAATGGAGAATGTGTGGGGATGGGTCTTTGAACAACGTGACAAGCTATGGGTGTCATTTTCTGGGATGTTGAATTTGAAGTATGTATAAAATCTATCAGTGAAATGCTCTGTACAGCATGGTGGCCATGGGTGCAGAGTACCGTCACCATTCAATTCTGGGTTCCAAACTTTGAATGAGAATAAAGAACATGGTGAGGGGCATAAATGAAAGCACAAGAACAGAAGTCAAACAAACACAGGCCTCTTGTTACAGTTTGTGTCTAAGTGAGCCCACAAAGCCTCATGCAGTCATGGAGCTTGCGATTATTGTGGGTGTGGATGCTGCACTAGCCCTGGGATGGGGCAATTTGCATCATAATTGAGGAGAAGAGGATAGCTAGCTCCAGAGCTGCTGCCACTCCCTCTGCTCTCTGCCTCCAGGAAGGGTTGCTCTCTGCCATGTGCTACTCTGCCTTGGAGCCAGCTGAGGATGGACTGACACCGCCAATGACTGTGAGCTAAGCAAACCTTTCCTTCCTTCATTCTGAGTGTCAGGTATTTGTCCCAGCAACGAGAGAAGCATGACTGAGACACCGCTTGAGGCGAAGGAGACTCGGGAAGCCACGCTATTTGTTTCAGGGATACAAAGCGGCATCAGGGTGAACATGGCCACTGTCTGAGCTTCTTATTCCCCACATGAGTGAATCATTTCTCACGCTGCAAGATGACGTACTGGCCCAATTAGCATCAGAACAGAAGCAGTAGGCCACCCACTATTCTGAACATATCCTAGTAGGACTGTGTAGGCAGATAGACGGATATGTTCGTGCGACGTGGATACGTGAGATCAGTACTCAGTTCTTCATCATTTCTGTGGTGGCCCCAGTATGCTGACTCATGCAGAATCAGAGAACAAACACTCACTGTTTCTCTGGGGAAAAACAGTAAGATCATGGACAACGCATAAGAAAAAAGGGGGGACTGCAGCAGACGCCACTGCTGCCCTCCGCAATAGCAACGCTGTCCTTCTTGCACATTTATGGAACCCTTATTTTATTCAGGATTCAGCACAGCCAGACATGATAGCCTCCCACTCCAGGTCCAAGCACTGTAACTGCGCCTCCTACGCCCGGCTGCTCAGGAGTGGGACTGTGGCTCTCAGGAGGTCAGAAAGGAGGTAAGATGCGAGGGAAAGGAAATCTCCCAGGAAGGAACCTACTCCCTGATAATGGCAGCTGACAAGAAGCTGCTCTGTGTTTCTGCGTTGAGCGTGGTTGTGCAAAACTGTGCTATTTAGGGCCAGGAAGCCTTTTGGAGGCTAGGAGGCAGCAAGCGTAAGCATGAGAGCCCCACCTGCTGAGGGTGGTTAATCAGAAGGAGGGAGGCCAAGAGCTTCAGGCCATCAGCAGGGCTGCGGATAACCTCTGAAAACAGCTGCCTTGGATTTCTTGTTAGATGACCTAATTAAAGGTCTGCTGCCAGAGTCACTATCAGTCTATCAAATATAGCTGAAAGCATTCGAGCTCCCACCACACTGACAAGGAAATGTAACGCAAAGTGCCCTGCAGAAAGCGCTGGGCCTTCATCGCAGCATATTTATGAAGACTGCAAAGGCACGGCTGGAGACACACAAGAGGAGAAGCAACTAAGCTTAGTTAGCTTTCAGCCACCATTGCACTGCATCCTTCTGGGAAGAACGTATTGATGTCAACACAACATAAAACCCTTGGTGGTACCAAAGGGAATGTCCAAAGACAGCCCTGGGTATCACGCAGGGCTCGCTGGACAACTGGTGAGCTGGAACTGGGGCATCCCTCTCTCTCCAAGGTATTTCTAAACCCAGCTTCCTTGGCCCTTTATAGTTGCCCCATGGTAGGCAGAAGCCTTCCCAGAATAGTCCTACATACCTACAGCTGGCGTGTAGCCCCAATTCTATAAATTCTCTGATAATCAAATTTTCTGATTATCTACACTGCATGTCCAACAAATTACAGTAGCCTGACATCCAGATTGTAAGAGCTGGGGCATCCGTGCCCTGCTTCTTTGCAATCACTCCATGTGGAAGTTTCTGCTACAGGCCTGATCCCTCACCACTTTGTCTCAGTACTGGAGATTGAACTCAGGACCTTGAACCTGGCAGGCAGGCACTTAAGCCACTGAGCTATCTCCCCAGGCTGTTCCCCTAACTCACAATGTATGAACTTGTACAGTATGTGCAGCCCTGTCACACAGCAGGTGGTGATTATGAAGGGTCTCATCTTGCACAAAACACTGCAGCCCTATGTGGGTTCCACTCTCCATGTCACCTGCTGCACACTGGTGCCAACAGAGCCATCACGAATAGCCAAAGGGCTCCTGAGTTCTAGCAGGAACAAATTTCAACACACTAAAGACTACACATGCCTCTCTGACATTTAATGGAAAACACATCTATGTGGTCAGTTCTTCAAAGAAAAAAAGACACAAGTATCACAGATGTAAAGTGGATACATAAAATAGCTGTGTGGAAAGGCAGGTGTCTTGGCATATTTTATTCACTCAATGCAGCATTCTGAAATGCTCACTTAGAGCACTGGCCCCAGGCTGTTGAACTGTATTTAACTCAGATTACAACTGAGCGTAGAAGTCAGTCTCTGCCTGGCCACTCTGTGTCCTCCAGCACAGCACGTCTTCTCCTCACTACATCTTCCCACAAGTCACACCCACAGAGCCCCCAGCCCTGAAGTACAAATAGATTTTACTGTTGGGCTCCTTATAGTGTGGTTTTTAAAGAGTTAATTGTTAGCTTTGTAGCAGTTGTGAGGCTTACCCACCTTCCTTGCTGCACAATATAGAAAGGTCAAATATCTGAAGTGAAAAATTAAAGATAAGGTCCAATGCTTGTTCTGAAGACACAGGTCCAAGGAGCTATGAGCAAAGTCCTGCCTCTGGAGCCATTCGCCTGCAGGGGTGACACACACCTGGGACCGGGGGTCAGTTCCTGCGGCCCAGTTCCTGTGGCCCTGGAGACAAGCAGGTTCCACGTGCAAGGAAGAAGTCTCTGTGGGTCAGCTAAGGCAGGCCCGCAGCCGCTCCCAGAGTCCAAGTGCAGACAGCTGCTCTTAAGAACATGCCTCTCATCCACATGATCAGCCACGCAACATTGGCAAAAATAACTTTAATAATCATGAAGTGTTTTTTGACAGCTATGTTAGTTTCCCATAGATGCTGTAACAAATTTCCAAAAATTTCCTGACTCAAAATAACAGAGATTTATTCTCCAATACTTCTAGGGGCCAGAAGCTGGATGCCGGTGTCACTGGGCTAAAATGGGGGGGGGGGTGTCAGCCCCTCTGCAGAGGCTCAAGGTAGGATTCCTTCCAGTCCTTGGCTTGTGGCCACCTCACTCCAATCTCTGTCTCTTGTTACCACGCAGTCTTTTCTTCTCTCTTCAAATCTCTCTCTTATAAATATCTGTATTTGCATATAGGATCCACCCCGATATTTCAGAATTATCTCTCCATTTCAAATTCTTCAGTCACATCTACATATTGTGCTTTGCCCTATAAAGGTGGCACTTACTAGCTGCAGGCAACAGAAAATGCTATCTTTGTGGGCTATTATTTAACATATCATTCTCCAACAAAGCACCTCAAATACTTTCTCAAAATTCTTTAAATTACAGGAATACAATCAGAAACCTATACTGCTCAAAGAACATTGGGTCTTCTTTTTTTTTGAAATATAGAAATACCCTTTAACTTTCACGGTGGAGAAGACTTCATAACTCTAGCCCAGTGATGGCAAACTTTTTGGAGACTGAGTGTCCAATGGCACCCAAGCCCACTTTACGTACTGCGAAGTGCCAACACTGCAATTAAACCTGAACACTGAGGTCTCAGTTGAGGAAAAATCACTGATGCTCAGTTATCCGATGCTCAGCTGCTGGCACGACTGGGCTCACGTGCTGACAGAGAGGGCGCTGTGCTTGCTGTGGCACCTGTGCCGCAGGTTGGCCAGCACCCCTCTGGCCTGAGCTCCTGGAATGGACGGCGTCAGTAGGTGGAGCGGTCAGCTGTGTGCCCAGAGCCGGCAAAGAGGCTACACAGAGCTGAACTCTACTGGCATCATGCCTTCCATCCACAAGTCCAAATGTGGGCTTGTACTCCACTGCGCCCACAGGCCCTCCTTGGTTTACTAAATGAAAACTAGTTCTGTCTTCCTATGCCTTCACCGTAAGTGACAAAGGACAAGGTGAAAGACAAAGCCTTCATGTTTGGAGCAACTCTTTTTCAGGAGGAAGCCACCATTCCCTGTGCTTTGACCAACACAAAGCCAGCTCCCTTGGCTCTTCCAAGTGTCCTCTTCTGTGCTGGCAGCATTTACATTCAGCTCAGAGACAGAAGCTAACACTGCTTGTAAAGTGAGGAGTCCACAGAACGTTGCAGCCCCCATTGCTCGCCGAGGGAGTGGGCAGGACCACCAGCACTTCCACATGCCACTCAGCCCTAGAAGCGGCTTAAGGCAGCACCCACGCTGACCAACCCACACACAGCATGCTCGGGCAGCAAGTAAACCAGACATGACGCATCAGCCTCCCCTCCAGGGCTCTCAGCAGTACCAACACGCCATGGTGGAGGGATGGCAGGCAGCATGGCCTGGGGCCGCTTCCTGCATGGCCCTAGCCTGCTGGGCCTCAGCTCCTCTTCTGGGCTTCTGATTTATCTTTAGAGGAATCAGGCATTGCACTTGAGGCCAGAAGCTGCTCTTTTACCTAAGCTCTGATCCTGTGAAGCTAGCACTTGTCTGAGACAGATAATTATTTCCACTTTCCCTGTCTGTGCCCAAAGGTCGGGGGGAAGCCAGGGCTATCTCTGCTTCAGTGTTTCTCCCTCAGGACAGGAAAAGGTCTCAGCCAGTCCCTAAAGCCAAGATGGGCTCCTTTTCTTCCCTCAGTCACAGCTGCCTGCCCCACTCACAGATAGGCAAAGCTAAGGGTCCTGGCCCATGACGCCAGGTGCTATTCCCACCACAACCCCATTCCCATCCTGGTGGCAAGTGACATTCTGCTGGTTTTCTGCTTCAGCTAAGATGCAGCCCACACTGTTGGTATCGTCAGGTCCTCCTTGCCACCGCCCTTCCCTGGCACACAGCAGGTTCTGAAACACTGTTTGTATGGCCTGAATTTGGAGTTGTGCCTTTGCTATTTATTTTCTGCACCTCCTTGTGTAAGGACTTCAAAATGCTTCAGTGCTTTCATTTCTTCATGTCCCAACTGAACAGCATCATATTTTTGACTGGAGCAGAAATGTTCTGAAGTTCTGAAGAAGAATGGGAAATGTCACCGCAGTGCAGGGGCAGGCAGGCTGGCCATGGGGGCCTTCAGGGCTCTGCTCAGGCCTGTGGCTTTTGGGCAAGGCTGTGCCAGCTAACAGAAAAAGGCAGCTTCAGTGCTCTTTCACTAAGTTCTCGCAAATCTCCCCAACAAACATCATGACTCTCTTGGTTAGAGGACACTGGGGAGAACTTTCCCCAAGTCCCTCCCCTCAGCTTCAATCCCCAGTGGAGGGAGGAACATCTGCCTGCCACCAGCAGCTCAGCTGGGCACCCTGCTCATTCATAGCTGATAAGCGGGCCAGTCGTGGGCTCTACTGCTGTCTACTTTTAGTTTAACAGCCATGGAATAAATGTCACAATTATACTTTTCTATGACCCGACAAGTAAAATAATACAAAAACCTGAGATTGTTCAAGAGCTGTGGTTTCCAAGGCCCACTTATACTCTTGAGACCCATGGGAGAAAGAAATCCTCCTGAGCTTTATTCACTTTAAATGGAAAAGATTCCACTACTTTCATCCATGCTCCTAGGAAACCCCGATTATACACAAAATCACTAACTGAGAGTACTTGTGAATTTCATTTTACCTTCATAGGCTTACAATTTTTCCTCAAATTCTAGGTTCAAATGTGGAATGACTTTACAGTCTGGATCTGAAGTGCACCCCAAAGGCTGGGGGCTTCTGGATGTGACAGGTCCCTGAGGCTCTGACTTCACCAACAGATCCATCCAAGTGGGAGTCGCCATTTGATGACAACCCGCCCATAACTGGATGGAAGCTGATGGACCACCAGAAGGTGTTGGAGGAGAGAGGCTGTGACTGCGTAGCCTCCATCTTCCTGGCCCCTCCTCTCTGGCTTCTTTCTCTCTGCTTCCTGACCCCATGAGGCACAGCTGCTCTCCACCTTCTACTGTGACCCTCTTGCCTTGGAGCAACCACATGTGGCCCAAAGCTCCAAAACTGTCAGCCAAATCAACCTTTCCCTCTTTGAACTGTTTTTCTCAGACATGTTGTTGTAGCAATGGAAAGTTGACACAATACTGTTAAATTTCTTTTCTTTTCTTTGAGGGACCAGGGATTAAACTCAGGCCCTTGCGTTTGCCAGGGAAACGCTTATTCCACTGAGCCATCTCGCTGGCCTATTAATTTCTTTTTAAAGGGTACTAAAAGTAGTGCACATAGCTGGGCATGGTGGTGCACACCGTTATTCCAAAACTTGGGAGGCTGAGGCAGGAAAATTGCTTCGAGTTCAAGGCCAGCCTTGGCTACAAAATGAGACTTTAATCTCAAAGAATAACAAAAACAAACACAAAGTGGAAAAAAAAGTACTTGTGGCTTATATTTCCCTCCCTAGGGTCTAATTTTTCTGTCTATATATACCTTAGCAAACAAATCACTTTTTTTAAACACTGGGACTAGCAGCGACAAGATCTAAAGAAACTTCTTTCTGTGGACCCTGCATTCTTCACTTTGATAAAGGCTTAAGGGTCTTCAGCTAGTCCACTGCACTGATGACAGAAGCAGCGCAATTACCTAATACACAGTCTTTGACACTCTAGAAATCGCACCATGCTTTTGGCCTCCTGTCCTCTTGGAGGCCCCAGAGAAAAGACCTTCTTGTGCACCGGATCCTAACAGCAGGAGAAGGCTGCTGGCCCACTGCTTCTGCAACCCATGAAAAGACCTGGGGGCTGCCGGGTCCCTGGCAAGCGCAAGGGCCTAAATTCAATCCCAGGTTCCGCAAAAATAAATAAATAGACTCGGATCACTAGCACACGACTTCTATGATAGAACACAGGTGGCTACTGAGTACTGTGAAGAACAGAAGAAAGAGCAGAATATCCGAGAGCAGGGGAGAGGCTCCCAGCTCCCCAGGTACCTAGGCACAGTCCCGCCCACCGCAAGGCTGATTGCAATGGCTGGGGAAGGAGGAGGAGGAGGGGGCGGGGCAGGGGGACCGGGTATCCAAGCCATGCAATTAGCACTGAGATGCATTCAACCAAGGAGCAGCGTGAGTAGAAGACACTTCACCACCATATATAACAGACAAATCAGCAAACACTATTTAGGATGGAATAGCGACAACAGAAAGATCAACTGGAGCAGAGTCAGCACACTTTTGTGAAGGGCCACAAATATTTCAGGCTGGATGGCACAGAAGCAGCTAGAGATGCTATGCAAATAAAGGGCCAGGGTCATTCACTAACAGAACTTTATTCACAAAATCAGGGAGGCTTTGGTCCAAAGGCCATAGTTTGAAAACTCCTAAGGCAGAAATAAATCGCCCATAAGCTGGCATGCTTTGTGTTTTTATTGTCATTATGATTATGATTTTTTTTTTTTTTTTTTTTTTTTTTTTTTTTTTTTTTTTTTTTTTTTTTTTTTTTTTTTTTTGTCTTTTTGAGACAGGGTCTCACTATGCAGTTCAGGCTGGCCTTAAGCTCACTTTGTAGCTCAGGCTGGTCTTGAACTCAGAACAATCCTCTTGCCTCAGCCTCCCGAGTGCTGGGATTACAGGCATGCGTCACCACGCCCGGCCATGATTATGATTTTTGAGTCAGGCTCTTGCTACATAGCACAGACAGGTCTGAAACTCATTATGTAGCCAGGTTGGGCTCACACTTGTGGTGATCCTCCTGCCTCAGCCTCCCAGGTGCCAGTACTACGGGTGTGTGCTTCCAAGCCTGGCTTCCCATTTTGCATGCTCACGCTCTTCATGTACCCCTCCTTGTGGGTACAAAAGGGTCACAAAAGCAGAGTGTGTTTGTCCCTAGAATATAAATCCTGTGAGGCAGAAATGTTATGTTTCCAGCTGTAGTTCTGGTGCTTTTAAGAGCCTGGGGCAAACAGCTGGCATACTCATAGGTGTTCCCATGAAAATGCTTTGATGATAAGCAACTCAGGAGCATGAGTTGTAGGTGACACCATGAAATCCACTTCTGCTGTCATCTCTGTCTTGTTCCTTCTTTAGAGCAAAACTAGGCAACTACACTGGGACCAAGGCACCAAAAGCAAGAGTCTCTCTAAAAACTGTAATTTAGGAAAACTGGCTTTTCAACAGCTAAGCTAACAGGAAAGCACTTATAGCTTGATTCTTCCCACTCTACTCTGTCTTAGTTAAGTAGTTCTCCAATAAATTCACTTTTATAGCAAAGACAGTATCCGAGAGGACGAAGCCAGTCACTGCCATCTTCTAGGAACTGTACACTCTGAATATGCAGGCTGAATGTCCCTTGTCCAACATGCTAGGGGGCTGAAGCACTTCCACGTCTGGATTCTTTGGATCCTGGAGCTGGCGCCTGCCACTACAGTGGAGTTCATTTATGCTGCACAGTCTAGTGGTGACTCTGGTGGCATTCTCAGTGCAGCTGCATCCTGACTACAACACATTATATAAGGTCAAGTGTGGAATTTTCCATTCATGCTATCATGCTGGTGCTTAAAAAGTTTCAGATTTTAAAGCATCTCAGATTTTGGATTTGGGGATTCAAGATGTTCAACCTATAGTAAAATTTCCAATATCTTCAAGTGCCTATTTGGGCATCATATCACAATAATCTTTTTAGGTCTAGGACATTATCTTTCCAAGCAGTCTTAAGGACTGTCACATGTCATCAGCATCTTATCATGCAATGCCTACAGAAAGGTAAAAAGTGTCATACACTCATCTTACACAGCCTTGAAAATGTGCATTTATCACAGCTCTCGGTCATCACTACAGATTAATGCAGTGGTCACTAAACGGCCCCACTACAAGGGAAAGACACTAAGCAAGACAGGAGGCACTACTGCAGTCTTTTTCAGTTCCAAAAAGTTGAGTGGGATGATAAATGTCCAAAAAATTAAAGTTTCATAATACATAACCAAATGCTGAGTGGGTAGGGTCAAGCCTTAAGTCCAATGGGACCTAAGCTCAAATCCTAATATTAAGGAACTTTAGATTCTAGGATTAGAAGGATTTCTTTTTTCCTGTAAGGGAATTTAACTAACATCCAGCAGCCTCACTTTACAGATGAGGTCCACAGATTCAACTCATAAGAACGGGTCCTTGTTATCATCAGAATGACGTATTTAGAAATGTGTGGTATGGCAGATATTTTAAGCCTACTGAAGCTCAATCAAATGTTTCTCCTTTGGTAAAAAGCACACTTTTGAGTTCCTATCCCGAGCCTGTCTAGACCCTCACACATTAGCGCATGGGTGTGACTGCAGGCTGCACTGTGGGCACTTACCCCACGCACACGCCCCTGGGGCCCAGAGCACTGGGTGCCTCCTGGCCAGGGCACTGCAGTTCTCCTACACAGCAGTCAGGAGTGGAAGCTGCTTGCTGACTCTTCCTCTAGTCTAGTGGCAGGTGAGAGAAGGACAGGTCCCAACTCGGGTAGCACAAGGGCAGTCTGAGCCATTTCTTTTACTACATCTTCTTTGGCCGCAAGAGGGCATTTCTGATTTTCCTCCTGACACATTTCCTTAGAATTTTATTTTTCTAATTTTAATTTTAAATTTTATTCATTTCCTTAGAATTTTAGTGCAGTTTTCCTCCAAAAATAATTTGCTTCCCCCATTTGTTTTACACAACAATTTTCTAGAACATACGCATTCTGATAAGGAAGTAAGAGTTGTATTCCCAAGGTAAGCACAACTATAAACGAGGACGTGATTACATTCTGATCTCAGAATAACAAGCCTAAGACACCCAGCATGCACCTGTGCTTGTGCACTCTCCCAGCAGTGACACCAGCCATAAACCCTGAAAGCCCTGTGCAGGAGCTTCAGAGTCTCTGGTCGAGGGCCCTTCTCAGAATACCATGGTCAGCAAAGACCTTGATGCAGGAATCGACTATTAAGCGAGACACTACCCCCTGGTATCTGAATAATGCACACAGGGTCACTGTGCCCCGAGTCCCACCAGAAGCTCCGAGCTGAACTCCCATGTTATGCACACACACACATGTTCCACAGGCTGAAACGTGCTAAGGACAAATGTCAGTAGACGGGCTCGACACAACTTTCACTCAGCAAGATCCTGCAAAACGAGATGAAGAGGTTGCCGCAACAGCAGCAGTGAAAAAAGGTTTTTTTTTTTTAAAGACGGAAGTGTTCCTGGCAAGGCTGAGATGGAAAAATTGCAACAGATCCCAGAAGCAGAGCCGTAGCCAGGAGTACCTTAAATTCAAGCCATTTTCAGTAAGGGTAGGAGAATAATGTTAAGGACTCATTTGATAGCTACTCTGGTCCTCTGGGCCTCAAGCCTGAACCAGAGCTTGTAGTCCACTGCATGTCAGTTCACGAAATATTGTCCACGCTACACATGCAACACACTGCTACTCACTGAGCAGAATCCTGTGAGGTGAGAGTCATCACTGAGAAGACACTGTAAACACCTTTGCATCACAACTCACTGGGGAAGCATTCTCCCTATTTTATACAGAAGAACAGTCAGGCTGAAGACTTCTGTGAGACCACGTGTCTGAAAAGTGGTACTGGGCACTGACTACAACATTGCCGACTCCAGAGCCCATGATAACACCTCACTGTACATAAAATATGGCTCACTCCCTAAAGTAGCTTAAAATAACATAAACCAACAGAAATCAATGTCGGCAAGAGTGGCTATATAACAAGTATCTCAAGACTTTAAAGAAAGAGAAATAAATAGACAAAAATCTTTCGAAGAAGTAGGCCTTGGGTTCCTCCTTCACAGATGGAGCTCAGCCCCTTCCTCAGGACAGGAAGAAAGCCACACCACAGGGTGCAGAGCACACACAGGCAGGGTGAGGTGCAGTAGGATGGGCACTCAGCTGCCTGGGCTCAAGGGGAATGGACAGCAGCTAAGGGGTCCCAGCAGGACACGTGCATAGCTGGGCTAGAGCCCGCAGCAGAGGCCAGAGGAAGCCTGCTGCTGGCTCTCACACATTTCTCCTTGGACGCCCAGTCAGCAAAGCTGGGTGACAGCTGGCTTCTGCGCTGAAGCACACACAAGGGAGGCGCTGGCTGAGCAGGTGGCAAAGGTCCTGACACTCATGGACACAACAGACAAAATCAGGGAAAGGATGATGGCAGGTAGCTCCAAAGCTTCACAAATGCCACAATCCCCACCTTTCCTAGGAACTTCAAAAGGCAATCAAAATAAAAACAACTGGAAAAGACCTTGGAGATGTTGAGCAGTCAATGAAGAAAACCTCTAGTAGCTCATCCACACATAATCAGTCCACAGGCAGGAAATGTCAATGAGAAAAATCCACTGGTTTGTGAGTCTGCCAGCAAGGACAGCAGGGTCTGCCCATGGTTCGGGGGAGGTGGGACTCCTGAGGACACAGGCTGCTCCTGCAACGCTGGGCCGCAGCAGGAGGAACGCCACAGGCCAGCACTGTCAAAAAAAGCCCCAGACTGCTCTCTTTTCTAAAGCAGCTTTACCATTCTTGGTCCTCAGATAGATAGGAAGGGCCTTAAAGACTCTTTACCAAATTGTTGCTTTGTTCAGAAACTATTTCAAACACGCATATTTATGCATATATTAATTCCTCGCACACTGAAGCAGATAGAGGCACAAGTTCTCAATAATTTATATGTGGACTACACAAATTTTAAGCTCATTTAAATTTTACATTCAGCTGTGGCTCTATTCACAATAGAGGGACCTCCTGAACCCCCGCCCACTGGGAAATTAAAGCTATCAAACTTCGATTACTCTAAAGCGAGCTCCAGACCAGGAAAAGTGTCCATACCTTAGAAAAATCCTGTAATGCTTACAAAATTCTGGGTGGTATGGCCGCAGCTCAGCCCAGCATTAGCCAAGCACTCTTTATTGAGTTCCAAGTAGAGACCCATGCTCTCAAGTAACGAAAGAGCCATTAAACTACCTTCTGGATAAGGTCTAGTATCAGAGTCAAACTCACAAAGGTTAACAGCACAAAAGAAACAGTTGTTCAAGAAAATCTTTCAACAACCTTCCCCAAACATGCACCCAGATTAGTAACAAGGAGCAGCACGGAATCCGGAGCCGGAAAGGCAGCCTGCGAGCCCCGAACTCCCGGGTCACGTAGTGCTGGGCGCAGGGCTCCGGCTGGGACCCTGTGCGGCAGCCGCGGGCCTCCCCCCACCCGGGGACCACGCAGGCGACCCCCGCCTCCTGCCGCCCCGCAGCGGCCGCCCGGGTGGATGCGGCCAGCTCTCGGGGGTCCCCGCCGGGCCCGGCCCGGCCCGGCCCGGCCCGGCCCGTGCCCACTCACCGCGGCTGGCACCGGGGTCCCGCCCCTGCGGGCGGGCGCGCGGCGATCCTGGCTAGGACCCGGACGGGCCGCGGGCTCCCGGCGGATACGCCCGGGCCGCGCGGCGCATGGCGCTGCGGCAGGAAGCCGGCCACACTCCGGACTCCGGCAGGAAAACAAACAAAAGGCAGGGCGGCTGCCACCGCGGGCGGCCGGCGTCTTCCCGGAAAGTTACCCTGCAGCTCCCCTCGCCGGCCCCGCGCGGCCCTGCAGCGCGCCCCGCGAGTCCTGCCCGGGCCGCCGCGCCCCCAACGCCAGGGGGCGGGGCGGTCCCATTGCTCGCGGTAGCCCCCGGCTCGACAGCTGCCTCACCAGCGTCCCTGAACTGTGCATTACCTGTTTAAAATGGCAAATGTCATGTTATCAGCATTTATCATAGAAAACGTGTTTAAAGATAAAGTCACAACCTGCAACGTTCATTTGCACATATAAGACGTTTACAATACTGTTAGCCACTTAGGTTTGAAACACTGGACTCTTAACCCGGTGGGAACCTGGCTAGATGACTTTTAAGTGTCCTTTCTGTGTAACTAGTTACTTGAAATCTGACACTGCACATCTATTTTTTGAACATATCAACTTTTATCATAATTTATAATGTAGATTTGGCCTTGGACCACCATCAGGCTTGACTGTGAAGCAGGTTGGGGGGCAAAATCAAAACCTGCTTTCTGATCCCTGGTTTAAATTTACACAACTCTTGTAAGACAACGCATCAGTCACCTGGAGGGTAATTTAAACCCATCACCCGCTGCACACTGCAGCTCCCCAGCCGTTTCTGCTGGTGAGGGTGTCACTCTGCCAGCAGCACACAATTCTAACGCATAAATCAGTAACCCTTTAAGTCTGTGGGGATCTTTGCCTGAGTTTAAATTTCCCAGCTCACCACCACATCAAGTTTTTAAATGTTTCACTTCTGAATCTAAGGGCTAAAGAGTTCTTTTTTCCAGAAAGAATCTTAGCAAAGACCAGAATCCTCTTTTCTCTCCCAAAAGGGAAAGGGAGCCCTCACTGCTTGACACATATGCAATATTTAGCTACCTTTGCGCCTACCTCACAACCACTGCGCTGTACAGCTACAGGGCAAATAAAACTTGTGAATCAGCAGTAAAAAGATAGGGCATCAAGGAACCTAGCAAACATGAATTTTTAAAATAAATGTCCAGTTTCAGTAAAATTCAGTTATCCGACTTAGTATATACCAGGCAAGTAGAGGTAGTGTTTTGGTCTACATTTGACAAGGGCACACTGGGCTAGCAAGCAGGTCAGTGCTTTTGGTCCTGAGAAAATAAAAAACCTGCCAATATGAGAATACCTAATATAGTCCCGCAGTGAGCACTACTGGATTCAGTTGAATTGATCTAAAACAGGAAATTTGTAGCTGCGAAGCATGATGTTTTTCAGTATTTGGTACTCAGTTTACCTTCTCAAATATTATTTTATTAATCTTTGTTTTTAACTGCTTGCTAGATTACAAAACAGTTGAGCTAACTTACCAGGCTAGCTTAAGCAAGCATCAAGCATTCAATACTCTCAATGAAATTTTTTTCTTCCTTTTTTGGCGGAACTGGGGATTGAACTCAGGGCCCTTGGCTTGCCAGGCAAGTGCTTACTCTGCTGAGCTATCTCCCTGGCCCACAATGAAATTTCTCAAGCAAGTTAAATCCCATTCCTTCTCTGCAAAAGTCATCTTTAAAATTCCATCATTTTCTTCTATTATAAATTTCTTCTATTATAAATATTTTTCTCCACTTAAATGTCAAAATCCAATTTTAAAAGGATCATTGGAAGGTAACGTTTCCTTAAAAGACCTAAATCCTAGGGTCTCTTTTAGAAAGTAAAAACTACTAAATTGTTGGTTTCCATTAAAGACAGAAGTACTTTTCATGCGAACTAATTTAGGGTGCAAATAAAAACCCACCCAATTTGAATATCCTTATGGTACTTTATTCCCCACCCTAACCCCACTCTGCGTCCAGCTCTGTGTTGATATGGAATTTCTAAAAGCTCCAGAATAAAATAATGGATTATAAATTTAAATTCTAATGAACGTGGGGTCTTGGAATCCTGATGACCTGTCCCTGGCGCTTGGAGGAACTTTAGACATTGGGAAAATGTTTGCTCATTGAAAGTAAGAAGTTGTGACATCTGTATGCCTTCACAGAACATGCAAACACACGGTTTAAAAGATTAAAAGTCTTCCCTTGACACACAGTCAGGTGTGGTCTTTAAAAGGCGGGTCAAAGCTTGCGCGTACGTTCCAGCGCTTGTCGAGCAACAGTAGACTACAAATCCCACAGTGCCTCGCGGGCACCACCTGCCGCGACTCGGGTTCCACAGTCCTGGAGACGCACGGACATCGCATTGCATCATGGGATTTGTAGTTAGACGTGCCTTGCGTCAGCTCATGCATACTCCGCAACTGCTCACGCAAGCACTTCTTTCCTTAATTTCGGGCCTGTGTACCTAAATTTAATTATTATAACCACTTGTGACAGTTGTCGAATTTTCCTCATCCATTCCAGACGCGGCACTTAAGCGTCCCCAACACCGTGCAGCGAACGTCTCGAGCGTCCAGTTCCACTGTCTGCAGTGGCTTGGCTGAAGACCCTGCTCTAAGCTTGGGTCCGCCGCCTGTACCTGTCCGCTTCGGGCTCCTTAGACCCGGCGAGTCCAGGGCTCCGCGGACTCCTGGGGCGCTGCGGCGGCACCGCGCATGCTCTGTGCGTGGCCGGCGCAGGCTCGCAGCGCGCTGCTCCGCCGCCGCGTCCCGTCTCAGCAGGGCCGCGCTCCGGCTGCCTCCGCTCGGCCTCCGCGGCTCCTGGCGCCCCTCCGCAGCCCCAACCCCAGCCCCGGCTGCCGCCTCAGCGCGCCCCCGTCGGCCCCCTGCCCCGCGACAATGGCTGCCGTCCGCCGGGCCCGCAGTTACTGCCGCTGCTTGGTGCGCTTCTCAGACCGAGAACTCTGCTAAGCCCCGCTGCGGGAGACGGGCAGGAGTAGACACCGGACACCGCACGCTCCCCGAGGAGCGGCGCCGAGGGCGCGGAGAGCCCGCACCCGGCTCGCCGGCATGGTAAGTTGGCGGTGGCCCGGGGCCTGCAGCGCGGGGTGCGGGTCGGCACCCGGCTTGGCGTGGAGGCCTGGGGAAGCGGGGAGCATCGCGAGCGCAGGGCCCCGGCCAGAGGAGGAGCAGAGGTCCCGGCCCTGACTGCGCCCTACGCTCCGTCCCTGCTGAACCCCAGCCGGGTCCGATGTGGGGCAACAGAGTTTAGAGGACAGCCGAGGAAGATGCCCTTTCTCTGCTTACTGAGGACGCTGAGCCAGTCTCGCGCCTGTCGGGGACATTTTTCCAAAGCAGCGAGCATGATCTAGCTGAACCTTCCCGGCCTCCGTTCTGGGGAGGAAATCCTGGCCAGGGGAGACACTTGTTGGTTGCCCGTAAGCCCTGCAGAAGTCCTGGGCTTAGACGCACCTGCCCTGGAGGCGTCAACGCCTGGGGTAGGCGGCTGCCTCGCCATCCTGGCTGAATGAGGCTGGCGGGATCCTGCCTCTCTGTGGCAGTGGCAGCGGCAGCTTGGGTTGCATGTCAGCTGTGCAAATGGAGAGACTGAGCTGAGCTTTAGAATGTGATAGTAGACTCCCCGAAACCGTAGTGTAGTGTGTGCAATTGTTACTGTGTGCCTTGCTGTGTTACCGGGTAAATTGTCCAGGTAAGAAATTGCTGTTGAGGGTTGAACGAATCAAGAATGAACTAATACCAAACTAATCAGCGCTTTTGAGATTCTCAGGTACTTATTGAATAAGCAAGTGGCTGAATGAATTTATTTCCTATAGCTTGTCCGGACACTGCAAAAAAGCACCAATGGCTTCTGCTTCTAACTTTCACAAGTAGTTCTCTGATGAGCATGAAGCATTTACCTTTTATATTGAATGAGTTCTTATTGTGAAACAGGAGTAAAATGAAGACATAAGCCACTCCCACTCACTACACAAACAAAAGGTAATACTTATATGGAACTCAGCTGAGGAAAAAAAGTGACGCTCTCTGAGTGGCAGCTGAGGGCTTACTCTTAAGTGGTATTTAGGCTGACCAAATGGAATAAATCCTATATTTCTTGTTTCTGTGATAATACTGTCTAAAATCAAAATATACTCCCAGGTTCACAAGCATTCTGATACATGTACTCAGAGTACATGGACTGTACTGTCTTTTTATGGTTTTTTTTAATTTCCTGCTCTTTGACATATACAGTATATAAAACTTGATGTTTTATTTGCTAATTCAATTTTTTTTGCATACCTGTTGTCAGCCTGAATAGTACTCACCATGCCTATAACATGATTTATGAGAAACTTAATTGTGGACTATCCCACCAGAAAAGGACCTGAGAATTCACCCAGTCTCTTCACAGAAGCCTCTTTAGAAGAGCAGCTGAGCCCTTGGCAAGCCTTTACTATGAATTGGGCAACGTGCTTGATAACAAGGGTGACCAAGATGTGTTCCCTTCCTCCGTGCGTTAACTCAGATGAAGGAAGAGTCTCATTACAAGTGTTGGAGGCACACAAAAGAGACAAAGGGTTGGAAAATGCTTTTGACTGAAATGAATTTAGAGTTGAATCTTGAGGGCTAGGTAGAGGCTAAGTGAGGAAGGTTGTGTTTCAAGTGGAGAGAGCAAGCAGCAGATCAGGAGTGTGGCTGGAGAGAGGAGGAAAAGCTCTTCAGATGAACAACTGGTAGGCAGAGGCAGAATTAAATTGCTAAGAGGATTCCCTATGGGGCTCTGGTCCTCTTCCGCTGGCTGCACTTAGAGTTTACAGTAGTAAGTCATACTCTTATTTGGAAAAAAGAAAACTGTACCTTCTCACTGGAATCTATATATTGCCTCATGTATTTTTGTTCTGGTCACATCCTTAGATGTGTTAGTTTCCCATGGTTATAACAAAACACCTGAGATAATTTATAAAGAGAAAAGATTCTGAAGGTTCTACTCCAAGATCAAGGGGCCCCAGTTTCTTTTGGCCAGAGCACCTGGTGGTGCAGACCTCTTTCTTTTGAGGAGAGAAAGGAGTCCCAAAGTCTGCAGTGATATACAGACTTTGCACTAGGCCCCAGGTCCTAAAGCTCTGCCAACTCTCAGAGCAACATGCTATGTGCAAGCCTTTAACACCTGTGCTATACACAAAACCAGACCAGTAGGAAAGGCCCCCAGCTTAAGCTACTGCCTGTCTCATTTATTTCTTCACTGAGTTAGCCTTTACTGTTGACAGATGTTTTCCGAAGCACTAACTAGTGCACACATTACAGGCCCCCGGCAGTGAGTCTGGTTCCCAGAGATAAGATAGGAGGCAAGCCTGTAGCACAGTGCACATGCGGTACACATAAAAGTCTATGTTAAATATTTTGTCCTTGGAAGTAAATTACAGCTGAAATTTGCAATTGCAGAAATTACTATTTTGGAATTAGGGCTTTATTGTGTTCCTTTCTAACTAACCTTCAGGGGTGTTTCTATGATTACCACACTTCTTCACAGGACAGGATACAGTAAGTGTTGAGCAAGTCCTGTTTGTGTGCTTGCTATTAGCTAACAGGCTGAACTGGAACACCATTTCACCAGAGCTGGCAGGTGGGGTCATTTTAATTTAACAAGCATTGATTGCATTAAAAGGATAAAATGAAAGGACTTTAACCTGAGACCCAAAGCCATAATCATTCTAGTCCAGCTTACTCCACTTTAAGCCATTCCAATATCTAGAAATTGGATTTATAGGAGATAAAGTAAATGAGTTTCTTCACAAAACCATTCTGTGTTACAGTTCTTTGATTAAATGTACCAGCTTTCCAGGTACTTTTAAAATATTAATAAGTAATTTGTGTAGAGCCCATTTGATAACATGTCAGTTTTTATAAGCGAAGGAGCACCTTTCATTTTCAGTGATCCTTCATACAAAAACTAGGCTGAACTGTACACTGTAACCAAGTGCTATTGTTTTCTGAAGTAAACTTCTTTTTAACAAACACTGAAATTGTTGGTTCTGCACAATTTAAAAAATGAAAGCAAAAAAAAAAAAAGCATTAAATTTTATCAAACTGGTCTTATTAAACTTTACTAGTCAAAAGATATCCAGTGTAGGGGCCAGGGAGATGGTTCAGTGGAATAAGCGCTTCCTTGGCAAGCGGAAGGGCCTGAGTTTAATTCCCAGTTCGGCCCCCCCAAAAAGAAAAAAAAAAATCTAGTGAGAAGTAACTCTATTTTATTGTCCTAAAATGTAGGATCTGCTTTTGGAACTGGAAGGTTCTGGACACTGTATGACTTGTTGGGTTTTTGCTTCAGTCGGACTGAAACAGTTTATGTGGGGCAGCCCTGCACTGTGACGCCCGCTGCATTTCACAGCGCTTGCTTTTGATGACCCAACATCACCTTTGAAATAGCCGTAAGAAGTGAAAGAGTTACCAGGCTCTAGCTGACCCTCCCTAGGTTCAGCCACAACTTACGTAAGAGACAGAGGGACACTTCTTCCGACATCTTAGTAAAATGTATTCCTTACAGAAAAATGACCTGTTCTCATCCAATTATAGGAAATAAAGAGTAAGATTACAAGGGCTGATGCGTAGCAGCCAACCATGATATGTGGACTATTCTAAATCTTGATCTCACAAATCATAAAATACATGACGTTTTCAAAAAATAAGAATACTGTAAGTTGCTACTGGCTGTTACAGAATTTTTATTTACATTGGTAATTACTAAAATTGAGTTATGATAGGATTAATTACATAGGATTCTTTACTTTTCAATGTTTAAATATTTTCCTCATTAAGAAAAAAATTTGTTATCAGACCAAAAGACAAAATGTTCCTTTTTCAAAAGTATCAAGTAAAAATAATTTGAATGTAAATTGTCAGTTAATAGTCACATGATGTAGTATATTGGTAGCAGAATCAGCTTCATTTACCCAATTATATCAAATCATTTATGGTAATGAAATTGAATTATTTTATATATAATTAGATTGGTTTGGAGATGGGCAGAATTGTTTAATTTGGGGGAATGAACTGTTGAGATTCACACTGATGTTACTACTCTGGTTTAGAGTAGAGGATATACTTTCCAGACTCATTTTTCTTTGGAAGGAAATGGTGAGGTCTCCAAAGCAGCCTAGTGATACACTACTGCTTCCTATTACAGTGATTCTACAGATGGTTGATATTATGGAACTAAAGGGTGAGTGTCTCCAGTAGGAGATTAGATCACAGAGGAAACTGGTGTTTACAGATTGCTGATGTCTCTTTGGCTTCCCCCAGGCAGAAGCTGAGGAAGAGTGTCATTCTGATGCCACTAGAGCGGGAGATGAGGAGGAGGACAGCAGTCCTGCTGGAGCAGACCTACAGGCTTGTGTTTTTACTTCTTACTCCATTCCTTCCCATGTGTACACAGACATTGGCCGTAATTATAGAGTTGCAGGTTTCTGGTGTTTGTGCTGAATTTAACTATATTGCCTTAAAGAATACTTAAATTGGGCCGGCCAAATAGTTCAGCAGATTAAAGCACCTGCAAGCAGGTGCAGGGGCTGGCTGGCCCCGCCCCTTGGGGCACGGCTGAAATAGCAGTGGTGGCGCACGCCTGTGATCCCAGCTCTTGGAGGGCTATAACAGATGACTACAAGTCTGATCTAGTACTGAGACCCTAAACACCCTGTAGACCCTTCACTAAAAATACAAAAAAAAAAAAAAATTATATCACAATTTTTTCCATAAAAAATATCAGGAACTGGTATGTAATTCAGTATGTGGGCTTTGCACAATAAGGCTTACGCATGACTCAACACTTGTAGCCTATAGAAAATGATCGACAAGTTTGACCCTTAGAAATATAGACCTTTATATAACAGGCATCAGAATCTTTTGTGGGGGTGGAACTGGGGATTGAACTCAGGTCCTTGTACTTACTAGTCAAGCGCTTATTCTACTGAGCTGTCTCCCCGGCCCCCCAAAAATTTAAAAATAGCTAAAACAACTGTTTACCACAAATGAGTAGAAGATTGCTAGACACTGTCTTAGTTACTTTTTTTATTGCTGAGATACCAAATACCCCCAGTCAAGAAAGGAAAGATTCAGCTCACTTTGTTTTATTCCATAGTCAGCTGACTCCAAGGCAGTCCAGCATGACAGAGTAAAAACAGTCCATGGTGTGGCAGGCAGATGGCAGGAAGCCAGCAAATAGCAGCCTGCTGGCTCTCTTTCCCCTTACTGCAGTCTGGTTGCTAATAGCCAGTAGCAACTTACAGTATTATTATTTTTGAAAGTGTCACGTATTTTATGATTAATGAGATTTTCAGGTTAGCCTGCATGTCATAGTTAGCTTCCATTGTCCACACCCAGTGCCAGCCAGTTGGTAGACTAATCCACTTAACACATCTTTAATCCACGTTCACATGCCCTAGATCCTGGCAACCTCAGAAAGCCCCATCCATGAGTATATGAGGTTTTGGGGAGAAATGAAGATATAAGCCAAAACAGATAGCCTCAGGATATAGGCTGCTTACAAGTAGAAGGACACAGGATAGAAAGAGGTAGCCAGTAAATTTAAAAAAAAAAATTATAAGTGACTTAAAAATTTAAAAAGAAAATGAGTGTTAATAGTATGTAATCCCAACACTCAGGAGGCTGAAGCAGGATTGCCATGAGTTCAGGGCCACTCTTGACTACATAGTGAGGTCAAAACCAGCCTGAATTACAGAGTGAGACCCTGCTTAAAACAACAATAATAATGGTGATTATGATGACAGTGATGTAATCGCTTTTGTGAGTTATGTCCATTGCTCTCTGGGTTGTGAGAACACTAGTGCAGCATACACCAGAGTGTAAATTCTGGGGGGCACATTGGCAATATGAGTCAAAATTAAAAACACATTTCTTTTCATAAAGCAATTCTGCTTTTAGGAAATTAAACTTAATGGAATAATGGAGAGAATGGGTAAATTAATATAGATGTGCAAAGATGTTCACTGCAGCATTCTTTGTGTGAAAAAGTGCCCTACAACCTCCACACCCACCTTTTGAGACAGGGTCTCACTATGCAGTTCAGGCTGGCCTTAAGCTCACTTTGTAGCTCAGGCTGGTCTCGAACTCATAACAATCCTCCTGCCTCAGCCTCCCGAGTGCTAGGATCACAGGCATGCGCTGCCACGCCTGGCTTCACGCCTTGTGTTAAGTAACGCTGTGTTCGTACTGTAGAATACACCTCAGGTGAGGTAAATATTTGTGCATTGAATGGGGAAATTCAGTGTAATAAGTTAAGTGAACTAATTATTGAATTTACATGCTTTATGGCATGTTTGTTACACTGTGCTGCTGAAGATTTTATGGGTCATAAGTGTGTATAACATGGTAAGCATAAATGTGGGAACCGATGCAGTGGTTTAGCAGAAAACTAGTTTGTTTTAAGAATAGGAAGTAGCTTCTAGGAGACAGGAGGAGTCCTGAGTGGGTTGCCACAGAGGCTGTTTGTCAGGTAATTTATGTAGCAAAGTCACAGTGTCAGTACAACACGTGTCAAACTATAATCAACCAGTGAAAGTGCAAGTATATGTCTTAGTTACTTTT
Source organism: Ctenomys sociabilis (assembly GCA_004027165.1). Classification (NCBI taxonomy): domain Eukaryota; kingdom Metazoa; phylum Chordata; class Mammalia; order Rodentia; family Ctenomyidae; genus Ctenomys; species Ctenomys sociabilis. The sequence continues at coordinate 48,811 of PVKA01002338.1, forward strand.
CTGTCATTGCTGGGACAAAATACCGAACACCCAAAGTTAAGGAAAGAAATGTTTCTTTAGCTCACAGTTTGCAGAGATCTCAGTCTATAATCAACTGGCTGCAAGGCAATGTGGCCTGTGGCAGAAGGCAGCAGTTCATGGGGTGGGGGTAGGGGAGGTGGGAGGGGGAGGGACAGCAAAGGCAGGAAGGGATGAGGAGGAGCAGCGGGAAGCAAGCTCCTTTCCCTCCTTTATGTTGTATGCAGGCCACTTAGTGTGGGTCCAGCATTCACACTCCCAACCCCAACACTAGACAGTGAGCCAGTCACAACCTGGAATCAGCTGCCTCTGAGCCCCTCACCCCATGACCACCTAGGCACAAACCATAACAAGCTGTGTAGCTGATACTGATTTAGATGGGAAGTGAAGCACATAGCAAGGATGTATGGCTGGTGTCAATTACCTTGGCTTACCAATGACTTCTAAAACAGGAATATTTGGGGATGGGGTGGATACAGGTGTTCTGGTCACCCATCCAGTGCCTGATGCATTCAGTATATGTACTGAGCGGTATAAATTACAGTGCTGTCTCAAGTTCCATTTATCCCTTGGGGAGACATGCAGGTCTGGCCATGGTGACTTTATCTTGGGGTCTTGCCTTCTTCAGGTGTACCTCCAGCCACAGTTCTGGTATGTTCTCATCTTCTGCAGTTCCTTGAGAGGGCAGCTTTGTCTAACTGCCTATTATTTTCCCCTAACTCAGCTATCTGTAGTCCTATCTCCCTCTGAAGAGCTGTCCTAACTACTTTAAGGGAAGAATTAGTATAGTTTTAGTCTAACTGCTTTGAGCTGAGAAGGTATAGGGGAGACTGAAGTCAGGGCCCTTCTCCAGAGAGCTAGTGTTAAGGGCCTTGTGTAGCAGTCATGATGAACTCCCCTCACGAGGTGGTCTAGTGGATCTCAGTAAAAGGAGCCTGGCACATTTGTTGATGTGCACACATGCAGATGCTTCCATCTGCATGACCACTTTGAGTTTGGCAGCCTCTAGGCAAGAGAAAACAAACTTTTTCTAAAGATTAAGCATGTGTATGACCAGAACATGAGCACTAGAGTGGATAGCCAGATTTGGGAGCTGCTGCTCGTAAGGGACTGGACTTGTAGTTGTGATGAGGGGCTTGAGGAATAAAGAATTTGTTGGGACAACTTCCAAAGGACTGAATGTCAGCCTTTTAAATATCATCTCAGCATGACCACACTGCCTGCACAATCGCCACCCAACCACTGGCTGAAGGCTGATAACAGCCTCTTGCAACTTAAGACGTCTCTGAAAGGGTCTCCCTCCTACAGTACCCTGCCGCACTAACAAAGTGTGTTAGAATGGCAGCACAGTAAGTCCTTCAGCTGTAAGAAGATGGAGAGTTTGATAGTTGTAAAGGACAATTTTAGTTAAGAAATGAGGAAAACATTTTTACAACATATTTCACAACATTTTATAACATTCTGTGCATGCTTTTTTCAAAAAAAGCCAAGAATAATATATACAGTGCTGTTAGCAGTGGCCCCCAAGGGGGGGTTGTCCCTGGAAGGGAAGTGGACATCGTCATGCTTGAGGCTACCAAGGCATGCCTGTGGGACCCACACCCATATCAGAGAAAGAAATAGACCAGGGGTCAAGAAGCCCAGCAGTGCCACCCACTGCACTTCCTGAGAGCCATGTGGTGTTGAGCGGCCCTTCAGAGTCTAGCACCCTGACGGTTCACTTTGTGTTTTACATTTTGAAATGGAACACTTTTTTTTTTTTTTTTTTTTTTTTTTTTTTTTTTGGTGGAACTGGGGATTGAACTCGGGCCCTTGCACTTGCCAGGGAAGGGCTTATTCCACTGAACCATCTCCCTGGCATACATTTTGAAATGATAATCTATGAGAAAAAGTGCTTCCTTTTTCAGATGCAGAATGTTTATTAAAACCAACATGTTAGCTTCACCTACAGAGCTTTTACAATGTCTGCGAGACCTAACAAATTATAGAAAGCTGTTGAGTTCAGTCCCCAAGTCATAGCTCATACTTTTTTTAAGTTTTTGTTTTTTTGCTTTTAAAACTTATTTTTGCCCTTTGGCTCTCTGAGCAGCAGCATGGCAGTAGGCAAGAGCAAGCGCCTTACAAAAGGTGGCAAAAAAGAAGCCAAGAAGAAAGTGGTTGATCCATTTTCTAAAAAAGTCTGGTATAATGTGAAGGCACAAGCGATGTTCAACATAAGAAACATTGGGAAAACACTCGTCACCAGAGCTCGAGGAGCCAAAATTGCATCCAGTGGGCTCAAAGGTCGTGTGTTTGAAGTGAGCCTGGCTGATCTGCAGAATGATAAAGCTGCCTTTAGAAAATTCAAGCTATTGAAGATGTTCAGGGCAAAAATTGCCTGACTGACTTCCATGGCATGGACCTCACCCATGACAAATGTGTTCCATGGTCAAAAAATGGCAGACCGTGCCTGAAGCTCATGTTGATGTCAAGACTACCGATGGTTATTTGCTCCGACTGTTCTGTGTTGGCTTTCCTAAAAAAAACGCAACAATCAAATACGGAAGACCTCTTACTCTCAGCACCAGCAGGTCCACCAGGTCCGGAAGACGGTGATGGAAATCATGACCCGAGAGGTGCAGACAAATGGCTTAAATGAAGTGGTCAATAAGCTGATTCCAGACAGCATTGGGAAAGACAGAAAAAGCTGCCAGTCTATCTCCCCACTTCATGATGTCTTCATCAGAAGAGTAAAAATGCTGAAGAAGCCCAAGTTTGAATTTGGAAAACACATGGAGCTTCATGGTGAAGGTGGCAGCTCTGGAAAGGGTGCTGGGGATGAGACTGGAGCTAAAGTTGAATGAACTGATGGATCTGAACCGCCAGTCCAAGAGTCTGTTTAAGATCCAGATTTTTAATAATGATAAATAAAGTCCTATTTGTGATGGCAAAAAAAAAAAAGCAAAACTTATTTGTACAGCTATGGGTGTGCGTGCATGTGTGTGTGTGTGTGTGTGTGTGTGTGTGTGTGCGCGCGCTTGTGTGCATGCATGCGTGCGTATGCAGGGCCTCACTGTGTAGCTCATACTCATAGTGATCCTCCCGATTTCTGCCTCCCTGGTGCTGGGATTACAGGCACATGCCACAATGCTCGGACTCCATTGCCGGCTCTGTGTGCCAGTGTGCCCCAAGGGTGGGGCCGGTGTGGCATGGGATACCAGGGATCAAACCCTGGTCTCTGCGCTTACCTAAGCGAGTGCTTAGTCCACTGAGCTATACTGCCGGCCCTGTCTTATTTAATTATAGCTAAAACATACTTCTCTGATACCATTATACTTTAGCTGTATGAATGGTTATGGGCCAATTGACATTTTTTAAAATTTTAAGTAGAAAAGTACTTGAGAAGACAACAAATGTGTAGTGTTTAGTAACTTCAAAGGCTGTTTTCTTGACTTAGAATAACAGGAATATGCATGTTGGGCACACAGATAAACTGTTCCAGAGCTTCGCCACCTGTCTTGGTGAGTCCTGAAGTCCTTTTCTGCTCACAGGCACAGCTCCAGATGTTCAGGGCTCAGTGGATGTTTGAACTTGCCCCAGGGGTGGGCGCTAGCCCCGTGGAGCCACGGCCTGGCCGAGCAGCAAGAGGCACTCTGCTGAAGGTGGCCGCAGATGCCAAAGGCAAGCAAGAGCTGGCAAAAGAAGAAAAGTTAAGTATTAAGGATATCCTAAAACAGTTCCTTTTTAAAAACTTTTTATTCTAGAGGGAGGGGGCATTGGAATTTTCAAAAACATAAGGAAATAATCATACCTCGTGACATAAACATGTAACTTGTACAATAAAAGAATTTTTCCTTTTGTGGGAGATTTGATTTCTTTGCCAGTTGATACATCCTTACTATTTTTAGGTACTGTGGATGAGCCCAACAGCTCCCTTCTATGAAGATAAAAATTGTTTTCATGGAATTGTTTTTTATTAACTTAGGAGATCCTTAAGACTTTTATTCTCTAAAAGATTGATGCCTCATTTTAGGGTTTTTTTTTTCTTTCTTCCAGTACTGGGCATCAAACTTAGGACCTTGTGCTTGCTAGGCAGGTACTTATTCCACTGAGTTGTCGCCCCAGCCCTTCATTTTTAATAGCCCAAAATGAGGTTTATTCAAATGTATACTTTTCAAGAGTTGTCTCAGGTTTGTGCAGTATTTTGTATTAATCCTTTCCTTATTGTGGAAATTTTTGTGAGTACTCACAGTGACAGTGCTTGGTCCTGGTTCCTGTTCATGTGGAGAAGGCACCAAGATACTTTCATTTTGCATGATCTTCCCCTTCTGCAGACTGTGTCATCTTCACACTTATCCAAGTTTCTGTTTACAATTAGCAAATTAACATTACCATGATGACTAAAACCTTTCAGACTTTTTTTTTTTTTTTTTTTTTTTTGTGGAATGGGGGATTGAATTCAGGCCCTTGTGCTTGCCAGGGAAGCAAGCGCCTATTTTACTGAGCTGTCTCCCCAGCCCTCAGACTTGTTTTGTTGTAATTTTTATTTTAAAATCATTGCAGGCTGACAGGCAGAAATTCTGTCAGGGCTTCAGTGAGCCTCCTCCCATGATCACGTCTTGCATGACAGTAATATGGTATCAATAGGTCAGAAGTGGATGTTGGCGTAATCTCCCCGGAGCTTGCCCAGGTTTCCTGGCCCTGAAAGCGTTTGTGTATTTGCAGTTATGTGGCACGGTGTCGCAGGTACTTGCTTGTTGCTGAGATGCAGTGCCCAGCACCTACAGATTGAAGAAAGAATGGTGTATTTTAACTTGCTCTTTGTAGAGATCTCAGTGAATAGTTAGCTGGCTCCTGGGGTGGCAGGCAGGAGGCAGAGGAAGGAACCGGGAGGAGAGAGGGAGGCATCCCAGTGCTCCACCTCCAGCATCACACTTAGCTTAAACCCACAGTGGGCCAGTCTGCAGGTGAGCATACACACCCAGGACCCAGCCTCACCTGTGAGCATAGGATGCTATGAACTACAGTACGTGGGGAGCTTTGTGTCCCCGCTATCACAGTCCCGATGCAGAACTTGCCAGTCTAAGTGACAATGAAGAGTGGCTCCAAAAAGATCTTATTGTGGAAGGAGCAGATTGTAGTCGGTATATGTGTCTACTTTTTCTTTTTTTGGCAGAACCAGGGATTGAACTCAGGCCCTTGTGCTTGCACAAGCAAGCACTTATTCTACTGAGCTATCTCCTTGGCCCCTGCCTATAATAGATAAATCATAGGCATATTTGAGGAGACAGGGAAGACCAAGTTTTTTTAAAGGTGAAATGAGCAAGGTTACAAAAGTTGTTTTGAAGATAATTATCCTTGACTACAAAGATTAGCAACAAGAGGCATCAGCCTGAAGTTGAATAAGCTGTTAATTGCTAGGCAGATGCCTTTGCAAAAGTAGTTTCTGTGTGGAGTTGCCACAGCTCTGGGGCAAATTTGTGGTTTCCAGATTTTGTGGTAGTTCTTACCAGGTACATGGCGCCTGGGGCCATCCCTTCAGGATCCCTCTGCTGCATTTGCCACTGTAGGCCTGTGACTCCATTTTGATTCTGGCCAGTCTTGCTTGCTGGTTCACCACCACAGAGAGCCCTCCTTTTTATAGTTGTACTTTCCCTTTGCTGCGTGCCTTACTTTTCTCATTGCTGAGACAGATTACCCAACACCCAGTGAAAGGAGGAAAGGTCTGTTTGGCCCACAGTTCATAGAGGTTTCTGTTCATTGTTGCTGGCTCTAAGGCGGGGCGGCCTGGCAGAGGGGCATTGCAGAGGAGAAGCAGGCAGAGGGCAGCAAGCTGTGCGTTGTGGACAACAACAACAGCTCTTCCTGTCTCTTCTATTTTATCAGGATGCCCACTCTTAGAACAGGTAACACGCCCTACCATTGTGCTGTGAATCAGTCCCAGCAGCACATCCTGGACCCCAGCATCCCAGACCAGCTCTAGCTTCATGAGGCTTTGGGGCGCACCCAAGTGCAAGCCGTGATGCTAGCCCTTCCCAGCCACCGGCAGACACACTGATCTGTGCTCCATTTATAACTTTTGCATTTGAAGATTGTTTCATAAATGGCACTGGGCTATTTCCACAGTGTCTAGTTGCCTTGAGATCTGTCCAAGTTGTGTGTCAGTACTCCTCCCAGTTGCAAGATAGTACTGCATGGTGTAGGTAATCCCAGATTTTTAGACTATGCACTAGATGAAATATGTGAGTTTCCAATTTTTTGACTACTATAAAACTACTATGAATATTTGTATATAGGCTTTCATTTTTATGTGTAAACTTCCATTTCTCTGGGATGGATGCCCAAGAGTCCAGTTGCAGGGTTTTGGTGAGTACATGTTTGGTTTTAAAAGAAACTGCCAGTGCCAGGGAGATAGCTCAGTAGAATAAACGCCTTCCTGGCAAATGCTGGGTCCTGAGTTCAATCCCCTGTACCGCAAAAGAAAAAAAAAAAAAAGGAAGAAAAAACCTGGCAAACTTTTCTAGAGTCCCTCTGCCAGGTGTTCTGCGCTGCTGCGTGAATGATCCACCTTCCGTGTGTCCTCAGCAGCACTGGGTAGTGTCTTTACTGGGTAGCTGTGACCATTCTGAGAAGTAGATGCTAATAGCTGGTTGTGATTTTAATTTGTTTCCCGAATGACTGATGGTATCTTCTCCAGTTGTTATTTACCACTCCTTGCTGAAGTAACTGTGCTTTTTCTAGGTGAATTGCTATGATTTTATTGTTTATTTTTGAGATTTCTTAATGCATTCTAGAGGCAAGCCTATGGTTGAATATGTGAACTATACCCATTTTCTCCCAGTTTGTGGTTCATGTTTTCATCTCTGTACCCAGGGCACCTTGCAAAGCAAAAATTTTTTGATGAGGCTCAGTTCATCTATCTATTCATCCTTTTATGTGTTGTTTTCATGTCTTGTATAGGAACTCTTTGTTTAGTCTCTGGGTTGTCAACATTTTCTGTTTTCTTTAAAGGCTTTGTAAGTTTTACACTTGGGTCTCTGATCTGTTTCCAGTTTATGTGTACATAAGGCATGGGTTTAAGTTGAAACATACTGTTTTGCCCCCATGTCCAGCTGCACTAGCATTCTCTGCTGGAAAAGCCCCTCTTGCCCCCTCCCTCCATCAGCATTTATTTTTAATACAGATTTTCAAACATCCTTTTCACATTTTTATCTTTATAGGCTCGAGAGCTCTTCCTAAGAGCAGTAGAAGAGGAACAAAATGGAGCTCTTTATGAAGGTAGGCCTTGGGCCCAAGGGCAGGTGGCCCTAATGTGTCTGAGGAACAAGACACATTAGGCTTTGTCACTGATGTTTGCTTTTACTAGAGGTTATTTGATAGAGAACATCAGTCTTACATTCAAAATTGGTTTTGAAATAAAAAATCAAATTTATATTTTATGATTTATGTCTTTCTGAAAGTGATGGGAAACAGATAGGATGAGTAAAATGAATGCTTTTCTACATTTTGTTTTAGTATTTGTTATTACTTCATCAGTGTAGTTATCTTAATGAAAGATACATACTTTCACAGATGGAAATTACTTCAGAGGAGGGAAATATAAAGAATAAATCAAAGAACAAATATAGCTATTGAGTTTTAATGTTTTATGAAAGGAACAAGCTTCGGCCTTGTCTCTTATTAACCCAACAGAAGTGCATACATAAATAAAATAAGTAGACTTTATCATATTAGCTTTGTAATTGTGCTTTTTTTTTTTTTTTTTTTAATAGTAAAGGTAATAATTAGGACACAAAAATGTCTGTGCTTAAATCATTTGAAAATGCCCCCAAATTAACATTATGCACAGCTACTGCATTTATTTGAAAGCTGCTTCTAGTCGTGTTCTTACATAGATTTTAGTTCCCAGGCAGTCTTCACCAGCTTGTCTTAGGCCTGGCCTGGTACTCACGGGGATAGTGCAAGCAGGATAGCAGAGCTGGGCAGATACATGGGGTGCGAAGGCCTCGGAGGTCGCGTACTTCAGTCTGCACAGCGCCAGACCTCCCCATGGAGGGAGCGCTCCGAGCCACCAGGCCAGGAGATGCATTTAAAAATGAATTGTAAAGGTTATGTAACTAAACACAGCTGGACTGCAGAAAGTTGGATTCGAAGAGTCAATTCAGAGAGCACTTTTCTGTAGCACATCCAGCAGGAAGCATTTGAATTGCCTTAACTTTGTCATAAAAAACAATTTTTTCTTCAGAAATGTTTCTGTTGGGCTATAAAGCTGCATAAAATCACTTTTGGTGAGATATGGGGTGAGAAAAATATGGGAAGGACAGGAAGGTAACAGTAAACCATACCTTAACCTGAAAGCTTTCTTTTTGAGCTGTAAGGTTTGGATATAAGCTTGTTTGGTGAACTGCTCTTGGCTAAAGAAAAAGAAAACTTGGCTGTTTGAAAAGAAAGTTACCAAATTAAAACTAGGTAAAAGTAATCAAAGGAAATGACAGAAATGTGTGGTCAGAGCTAATTTAGCTGTATTTCTTCTTTTAGCCATCAAGTTTTATCGCAGTGCTATGCAACTTGTGCCTGATATAGAGTTCAAGATTACTTACACCCGGTCTCCAGACGGTGAAGGCGTTGGAAACAGCTAGTGCGTATGAGCCCCACTGGACTACTGCCTTGTAGCTGACAAGGCAGTACTCGCTTCCAGGAGTTCTGTAGCATGCAGAGGGTGCTCTTCCTAAAGTTGCAGTAATTGTGTAATTAGGGAAGTTTTAAGAATAAAATATAGAAATGTGCATTTTAAAATAGATACAAAGCGCTTGCTTAGGTAAGCGTAGGGACCAGTGTTCGATCCCTACGCTTACCTAAAGCAGGAAAATCACTATGAATGTGGGCTGCATGCATAGTGAGACCCTGCACCAAAAAATAGAAAAAGATAAAATAGATACAAGAAAGTAATGAAGGGCCAACCAGATAGCTCAGCAGATTAAGCATGTTTATATATGCACCTGCTTAGGCAGACAGGGACTGGGGTTTGATTCCCCCGTGTGCTGGGTGTGGTGGTGTACACCTGTAATCCCAGTGCTTGGGAAGCTGAAAACAGGATCACTGTTAAGTCCGGGCTGTGATGGGAGACCCTATAGACCCTGTACTAAATACATATAAAAAAAGATGAAATTTTAGAAAGTAAGTGAAAAACGTAAATTAAACCTATTTGAAGTACTAAAATGTGAAATGTTAATAGTTGAAATTGAATAACGAGTATAGGTTACACTATACTAGTCTTTTAAAATTAGTACATGTTTAAAAAAATAAAATTAGTATGTGTTTTTGAAACTTTACATTTAAAAGGTATTTTATTAAGAAAATGCAGAGCTATGACAAGATTATTGTTCTCAATGTATACACATAGGGTAGATATTATTATTATTATTTTTTGTATTTTGGGAAAGGGTCTGCAGGTGTCCCAGGTCTCACAACTAGATAGGATTCCTAGTGATCTGCCTGTTTACAGCCTCCCAAGAGCTGGGACTACAGGTGTGTGCCACCATGCCCAGTCTCAATTGCTGTCGCAGAGTGCCCTGAGGGCAGGGCTGGCACAGCAGGCCCGGGGATTGAACCCCTGGCCTCTCTGCACCTGCTTGCAGGTGCTTTAATCCACTGAGCTATCTTGCTGGCCCAGGGAAGATATCATGAACATTATTAAAACTAACGTTTTTGGCTTTGAATTTCATTTTTTATTAGTACACGTGTACAGTAACAACGTTTACACCCCTTGTGTGGGGCATGAACATCTTAATGCCGCATTTTGTTTTCTCAGCTCCCTCCATCTCTCCATTCCCTTCCACTTCCTGTTACCTGTCTTTTACTTTGTTCTTTACATTTTGGGTTTTTTATATAAGCAAAACCATATGATTTTTATTTATTTTTTTTTGTGGAACCGGGGATTGAACTTGTGCCCTTGCGCTCGCCAGGGAAGCGCTTATTCCAATGAGCCATCTCCCTGTCCCCCATATGATATTTATTTATTTATTTATTTATTTATTTATTTATTTATTTATTTATTGTCTTTTTGAGACAGGGTCTCACTAAGCAGCTCAAGCTGGCCTTAAGCTCACTTTGTAGCTCAGGCTGGTCTCGAACTCACAACAATCCTCCTGCCTCAGCCTCCCGAGTGCTGGGATTACAGGCATGCCTCACCACGCCCGGCCAAAAGATTTTTTTTTTTGTTTTGTGGAACCGGGGATTGAACTCAGGCCCTTGCACTTGCCAGGGAAACACTCATTCCACTGAGCCATCCCTCCAGCCCCTACCCCGTATGATATTTAGGCTTGTGTATCTGATTTATTTAACTTAACATTATAGTCTCATTTTCCTACAAAATAACTCAAGTTTATCTTTTTTTTTCTTTTGTCTTTTTGAGGCAGGGTCTCATTATGCAGCTCAGGCTGGCCTTGAGCTGACTTGGTAGCCCAGGTTGATCTTGAACTCCCAACGATTTTCCTGCCTCAGCCTCCTGAGTGCTGGGATTACTTATGTGCACCACCACTCTTGGCTTAAATGTATCTTTCTTTATGCCAGAGTAATACTCCATTGTTTTAAACTAGTGCAGTCACTATGGAAATCAGTATGCAAATTCCTTAAAAAACTAAAACTAGAAATTCCATTTGACCCAGCTATTCCCCTTGTAGGTAACTTTCTTAAAGAGTTAAAGCATCACAACTCATTGTAAAATAACATTGTTTAAATGTGTAGGTACAGGGGCCAGGGAAATAGCTTGGTAGAATAAGCACCTGCCTGGCAAGCACAGGGTCCTGAGTTTAATCCCTGGTTCTGCAAAAAAAAAAAAAAAGTGTAGGTACAGATACATGAATTTCTGAAAGCAATTATGTTTCATAATGTGTAGATGTCAGTTATGTCAATGTCAAGATAGCACTGATGATTTAATGTGGCTGGAGATCAAAAGAACAAACTTTTGCCAGCTGAGGTGGCACGCACCTGTAATCCCAGCACTCAGGAGGCTGAGGCAGGAGGATCCTTGCAAGTGCAAGACTAGCCTAAGCTACTCAAGTCAGCTCAAATCCAACCTGAACTGCATAGTGAGACCCTTTCTCAAAAAGGAAAAAAAAAAAAACCATAATTTTAAACCATTGCTGTTAAAGCTGTTTGCAAGACAATTATAAAATTGTTTTGGCCAACATCCTGTGTCCTCCAAGTCTTGTTTTGTTAGTACCTATGTCAGAAGGGAGGGCTGTTTGTACCCATGGGAGAATGTCAGGTTTGAGTATATATTGCCAGCCAGGCGTGGCGATGCACACCGGTAGTCCCAGGACTTAGGAGGCTGAGGTGGGAGGACTGGGAGCTCAAGGGCAGCCTGTGCTCCAGAGACCCCATTTCAAAAAGTGGGGTGCTGGGGAGTATTGCATAGAGAAATAGTTGTATGAGGAGGTATTAGCTATTATATTTACTCTGTCATGCAATAATTGCTAATTTGTCATATGCTTATTGCCAGTGTTTTTAATCTGAGCATGTATCTATTAACGTTCAAGAGGTATAGAAGTCATATTATAAACATGCAGTGAAATCAGTGTTAATTGCCTGCTTAAACTTTTCAGCTAATACTTATGCCAAATTGGAGTTAACAGCATTGGTAGTTCATACTCAAAATGAATCAGTTGGGCTTCTTTCTAAACCTCCTTTAAATTTGGATAGACTCCCTCAGCCTCAGCTCTTAGCATGTTTTGCAAGTGCTAGGTGCCATTAAGGGACATTGTCTCAAAACCATAAAGAAGTGTTGCTGGCGCGTAACCCCATGGTAGGAGCCTGCCTGACAGGACGTGGCCCTGGGCTCAGTCCCCAGCAGTGAAGGAGAAACCCGTTTTCTGTCCCATTTCACTCAAAAACCCAGATGCCGCAAGAGTTCTTTATGGATGCAGATATTTGCTTAATATCGGATCTTGAAAGTGTTTCAGAGAGGCATCACTGACAAGACAGCCACGCAGTCCATCTGGACTGACCACTTGTTTCTCGCTGTGCTGTTCAAAGGCCGCCTTCTGTCTTCATCTTCATCCAAGTCGGTTTATAATTTTGAACATCAAGGTCAACTTTAGCAAACATGGAATGCTAGACTGGTTTTGGCATTGTTATCGTATATTTCTGTATATAGGTAGATGATTTTTAGACCATAAGTTTTGGTTTTTTTTTTTTAATTTTAGGCATATTCATCCTTAAAGGTTTGGTGTTGAGTCTCATCTATTAGAATATCCTTGGGAAGTACATTACCTCATATGACATCTATATGTTTGATTTTATCCAGTTAGGAAGGGTTAAAAATCACAAATTACTTACGTAAAATTTTCAAGCCACTTAACATTTTTAACTTATGAAATGTTCACTTTACAGTAAACCAATAAATCTTCACACCTGAATTCCAAAATCCTAATTACCCTTTTGAAAAACTTGGTCTGAGCGCAGCATGGTGACAGAAGATTGGAAGTTTGAGCTAGTGTGGACAACTTAGACGCTGCCCCATGATGGACTAAGGCTCATAGCTCAGTGGTGGCCGTGTGAGGCCCTGGGCTCAGGTGTCAGGAAAGAAGGAAAATAGTGTATGGTGCTCCTCAGGGCAGGATACTTCTTGTCCTGCTTTTAAAAAAAGTTTGCTTTTCGGTGGCTTTCTCAAGCAGATTTGGATGTGCTATGGGGAAGTGCATTTCTGAACAGAGCGTTCGTAGGTGAGGCCTCTCACTGATTCACCTGTCCTCTTCCTCTTCAGCATTGAAGACAGCGACGATGACAGCAAGATGGCCGACCTCTTGTCCTGCTTCCAGCAGCAGCTCACGTTTCAGGAGTCCGTGCTGAAACTGTGTCAGCCCGAGCTGGAGAGCAGCCAGACTCACATATCCGGTGTGCATTTGGAGTTTTCGCTCCCTGAGAAACTCTGACCTTAGGTGGACTTTTTCCAGGGTTTGCAACTGATAATTTGTCAGATATTGCTGCCTAGTTCAGAATATGCTGGCTGTGATTGCTGTGTATTTGTCCTAGCGAGCTGGAGTGGGGCAGTGTTTGTGATATGGTTGTTCAAGGATGCCGGACTGCTCCATGAGGTTGAGTCAGGAGCCGCTGAGTGGAGTACAGTGGTGGGCTGTCTTGGCCAGGTGGACAGCAGTCCTGAGAGGGCCTTGTGTTTAGACATCAGTGTCTCGCATGTTGACTGTGGTCCCGTGATTTCAGATGAGAACAGTGTAAATTTTTCCAAAAGATAAAAATAGCTTCTTAATGTCAAGTGCTATACGGAATTATACATACAGTAAATTATCCTTAATATGTCTTCATGGTAAAATAATCTTGCAGATGAAAAGGGTGCTTCATATAAGTAGCTTCAGATCTGTTGTGTACTAAAAATTTGTATATCTGCATCTTGATATTAGGAAATGTTAATCAATACTGAGTAGTTCATTAGTTCCGAGCAGTAGTGAGTGTATTTATGAATTTATAAGTTTTTAGCGTTGTACACATGTCCTCAGCATGTGCTTGTGATGGTAGGGGCACACCTGAGACTCACTGGAAAGTGGCTTTCTTCCACAGCGCTGCCCATGGAGGTCCTGATGTACATCTTCCGGTGGGTGGTGTCTAGTGACTTGGACCTCCGATCGCTGGAGCAGTTGTCACTCGTGTGCAGAGGATTTTATATCTGTGCCAGGTACTTGTTTTGCTTTTTAATAACTCAAAGCAGTGGAGAAAAGGGTTATGAGGGTATTTTTCCCCATGGCCAATTTCGTGAAATAACTTGATCGATAGAAACTTGGACAGAAGTTTTCCAAAGTTGTCCTATAACATGATCTTAAATAACTTAGGTTAAAAGGTTCAAATGTGTTGTTTCCAGTGTATAGAATAATATGTAAAACGGATGCAGTCATATATACTGCTTCCATAGAGTTTTCATATAAGTTTAGCTGACATGGAAAAAAGAATTATATTAGAAATATACAAGCTTGGCTTGGTGGTGCATGCCTGTAATCCCAGTACTTGGGAAGCCGAAGCAGGAGAATTGCCACCAAAGTTTTAGGCCAACCAAGGTTACATAGTTTAAAGCTAGTCTGAACTACATAATGAGATCCTGTCTCAACACCCTTGCTCCAAAAAGAAAAATAAATACATGTTCAAGTTATTTTTACAATTAACTTTAAGTCTGTTTATGGTACTGATTTAATTTAGATTAAAGTAGACCATTCCTTTGGCCCCTTAAAATTTACTCTATTCAGCACTTGGGAGGCTGAGGAAAAAGGATCATTGTGAATTTGAGACTATCCTCGGCTACAAAGTGAGCTCAAGGTCAGCCTGAGCTGTGTAGCGAGACCCTATCTCAAAAAGACCAAAATCTGTAGTACCAAAAAAAAAAAAAAAAAAGATAAAAAAGTTACTGTAATCCTTTAAAATTTTACTATGTCAAAAATAGTCATAGTATAACATAAAATCATTGGAGACTGACATTTCATGGATTGTTTTTTCTTTTTTGTGGTACTGGAGATCAAACTTTGGACCTTACACATGCCAGTCAGGTGCTTATGCCACTGAGCTGTCTCCCTGGCACAGTGGATTTCTTACATTAAACCTTTACCATGTAGCATATTTTGTATAACTAGTTCTTAAACTTAGATGCTTTTTTTTTGTACTTCAGGCTGGCCTGGACTCACTATGTGGCCTAGGCTGGCCTCTTCCTCCAGGAAATCCTCCTGCCTCAGCTTCCTCTGTGCTGGGATGATAGGCATGCACCCCTCCCCTCTGTCAGATGCATTATTTTAAATAACCTGACTCTATTTGGAATCTTGCATTTTGCATACCATGTTGTATTGGATTGGATTGTATTGCTTGAAGCTCTTGTTGGGCTATGTGCTAGTCTATTTAGCTAGCTGTGAGCATCTGTTTTGCTGTCAGCCCTTTGAAATTAAGACTCCTAGTGGTTATTCCATTATTTATACATCAGGAAAATGTAAACGATTTGGTTAAGAAAGATTATTTTGGTTATTTTTAGGAATAAAATTTTTTTAGGAAAAAAGCTACACATTTCAAAACATATGCTTTGACCAACATTCAGATAAATTTTAAGTTCATCTTTTCCAGCCTGACAAGGGTATAAGTAGGTTTTGCTTCTTCAAAACAGAGTATGTGAAATGATAGAATTTTAAATACTTGAGCTGTGTCAGAGGCCTGCCAATTCTCAGCGCCTTTTGCGTACATTCTTCACAGACTCTAGGATGAGGCTCTGTTGTTGCTGGCTTTGCGGTTTATTTACCATTTGATTGCTTCGTCAGTGCCACTCAGCTGGACTGGACATGCAGGCGCATCCACTGCAGTCCCCTTGCCCCTGCCTGTCTCCTTAGAACACGTTGTCAGACCCACCCAAGTAGTTTTTTTCTTTTGATTTTTTGATCTTTTCTAAATTGGCAGGGGAAAATCATATGCGTTTATTGTGCACAGCGTGATGTTTTAAGCGCATCTTCCCTGTGGAAGGGTTCCATCCAGCTCGCTGGTGTAGCGCTCACAGAGGTCTGACAGAGGCTTTGGGCTTTCTGTTGATTTTGTGCACTGGAGATTGAGCCCAGCGCGCGTGCATCTTAGGTGAGCGTCCTGTCACTGAACTGCGATGTTGCCAACCTTTTACCAGTTCACCCTGAGGCAGTGTCCTGCTCAGCTGCCGAGGGTAGGCTCAGAGTTGCTGCCTTGCTTTAGCCTCTTGTGCAGCTGGCTCTCATGTGTGGTCTTCTGTGTCTGTGGTATTGTGTTACAGATGGAGTTTTAACTATTTTGAGCTGTGTTAGAGTCATGTCAGTTTAGAGACTGGGGAGATAGCTCAGTAGAATAAGTGCTTGCCTGGCAAGTGCAAAGTCCTGAGTTCTGTAACAAGGTTCTGTTCATAGAGAATACAGTGTGTCATTAACTTTGGTTACCGTGCTATACGGTAGGTCTCCATACTTCATGAAATCATCTTTTTAGGTTTCACATAGAAGTGCAGTGTTGTTCTTCTTCAGTGCCTAGCTTGCTTCACTTAGCACACTGTACTCTGGGTTCCTACTTACTGTTGTAAGCGCCAGGCTTTCAGCTGTTTAATGACTGGTTCGTGGTCCGTTCCATGTGTCCATTCACTCGCTGATAGACACTAGATCTCTTTCCTGCCTTGTGTGCAGACGTTGCTCAGAGACATGCAGGCAGCTGTTCAGCACTCTGCTCCCGGCTCCCGTGGCTGTATGGTGCTCAGGGACGTGCACATGGAGGCAGCTGTTCAGCACTCTGCTCCCGGCTCCTGTGGCCGTGTGCCTGTCCCGGCTTGCTTTGCCATCGCGTAGCTTTACGTTAATGTTCTGAAGATCCCCCATGCCACTGTCAGAACGACTGGTTCCCTTTCTCCCCGACAGTTTATAGTGAGTCCCTCCTCTCTGTGTCCATGCCACACATGGTGTCTTTAGTCTTTGGTAGCAACCACTCTGGCAGGGTCAGGTGGGTGGTTCGCTGTGGTTTCATTTTCTTCTCCCAGGTAGTGATGCTGGGCACTTCTTTCATGCACCTGTAGGTCTTTTATCCATAGTTTAAATTGAGTTGTTCTCTGGCTGTTGAATTGAGTTGCTTGAATATTTTGGACATTAATCCCTTATCAGATGTCTAGTATAAATATTTTCTCTTGTTCTACATATTGCCTGTACTCATTTGGTTGCTTCTTTTGCTGTACAGACACTTCTGAATTTGATAAGCAGTTTCAAAAAGACTAATGAACTAAAAAATGAACTAAAAGACTAATGAACTAAAATTAAAATAAACACTATGTTTTTGTTTCCTGTGCTTCTGAGGTTTTGTCCAAAATATACTTGCCCATGCCAGTCTGCTGGAGTGCTTCCTTTCTTTGTCATTTTTTGATTGCTTTTGACTTTTTGATCTCCTGTCCGTGTGTGCTCCTTCGGTTGATCTCCTGTCCGTGTGTGCTCCTTCATTTGATCTCCTGTCCGTGTGTGCTCCTTCGGTTGATCTGTCCGTGTATGCTCCTTCATTTGATCTCCTGTCCGTGTGTGCTCCTTCATTTGATCTCCTGTCCGTGTGTGCTCCTTCATTTGATCTCCTGTCCGTGTGTGTTCCTTCGGTTGATCTCCTGTCCGTGTGTGCTCCTTCGGTTGATCTCCTGTCCATGTGTGCTCCTTCATTTGATCTGTAGCATTCCATTTAGTAGAGTGTCTTACTGTTTCTTCACTTCCAGTCTCAGAGGTTAGAGGTGTGGTCAGTTCCTTATTGAGTGCTATATGGTTGGATCTAGTTTTATATCCATCAGTTAGGGTTTCACTGTGCAGTTTAGACTGGAGGTGAACCTCCTGTCTCAGCCTCTCCAGCTTTGGGATTAGACACATGCGCTACCATGTCCAGTTCCCAGCTGACACTGGGGATTAAACCTGGGAACTTTCACTTGCCAGGGAGGCTCTTAGACTGGGAAGCATCTCCTTTGTCCCAGTCACTGTGATTTTAATTGGATAATTTAATCCATTACATTCAAGGTAACTATTGATAGGGAAGTGTTTTTTTTTCTTCTTCTTCTTCTTCTTCTTCTTCTTCTTCTTCTTCTTCTTCTTCTTCTTCTTCTTCTTCTTCTTCTTCTTCTTCTTCTTCTTCTTCTTTCTTCTTCTTTCTTCTTCTTTCTTCTTCTTTCTTCTTCTTTCTTCTTCTTCTTCTTCTTCTTCTTCTTCTTCTTCTTCTTCTTCTTCTTCTTCTTCATTTGGCACAGGTTTTCACTACATAGCTTGGACTCATAGTGATCCTCCTGTTTTCAGCCTCCCCAGTGCTGGGATTGCAGGTGTGTTCCACCACGTCTGGTCTGGGTTGGGGCTGGGCGTGGCATGTGCTGCCAGAGATTGAACCCTGGTCCCTGCCCTTGCCTAAGCAGACACTTCATTAATTTTGTTTTAGCATTAATGTAGTTGTTTTTAGTCCCCATATAGTAAGGGTACAAATCTTCAGTCCTAACACAATGAATGGTTTGCTCCCTGTGCTTGCATTCTAAGAGCACCCTGAATTTGTAGTCACTCCTGATTGGCGAGCTATAGCTCCCTGTGCCCCTTCCTTGTCCTGTCTTTGTCCTGCACTCTGAAGAGCCTCTTGCAGGGTCACTTTCATAGTGAGGCTCTCAGCTCCTGTTTTTTTCAAATGCTCTCATGCTCCTCTCCTAAAGGATATCTTTACTGGGTACGTGCTCTACATTCCTTGGGTACCGTACTGTGGGTTCTTATCCTCTCCCTGGTCCTTGTGGATTGTGCTCAGCCTGTGGTGAAGAGAAGAGGAACGCCCATGTCTTGTTTGTTCACTCTTGTAGCCTGCAGAGCATTTTTGTCTTTTATCTCTTGAGAGTATGATTATGAGACAGAGTGTTGTTTCTTGTCGTTGTTTTTGAGGCCCGCATTCACGCTGGCCTTGAACTCTCTTTGTACCCCAGCCTCTGACTCACAGCAGTCCTACTGCCTCCACTTCCTGGGTGCGGGCATTACAGGTGTGCTCCCTGTGCCAGATGATGACAAGGTTTTACTTTCATTGTAAGGTTTTTTTGAGTTTAGTTTTTTGGGCTGATGGGGACCTTTGACCTTCCTATACTTGGATATTTGTATTAGTAGGCTAGCTCTCCTTTGGTATGCTCCAGTCCTTCTTGAACGCCAATAACCAGAGATCTTCATCTGTAATACTGTCCAAAGTTCCCATAAGTTTTCTTTATTCCTCTTTCTTTCCTCGTCCAACTGTGTACTTGTAAATAGTCTGTTTTCAGGCTTACTATATTTTCTTCTTTTTTTTGGCAGAACTGGGGATTGAACTCAGGTCCTTGTGCTTGCCAGGGAAGCACTCATTCAGCTGAGCCATCTCCCTGATCCTTAATGTTTTCTTTCTTTTTTTTGTGGAATTGGGGATTGAACTTAGGCCCTTGTGCTTGCCAGGGAAGCACTTATTCTGCTGAACTATCTCCCCAGCCCTGTATTTCTTTCTGATGGTCATCAGTGCCAAGCCAGATTTTGCAATCCACAAAACACTCAAGACTTGACAGAGCTTCTGCGTGCACATCACCTCCTAGTTCACATGTCTCCCATTTACTTTACACTTGGGGATGATTTTCTGGAGTAGATGTTCCCAAGTCTCCATTTGCTTGTTAGTTTGGATATGGGTTCTCCTTCAGAACTATGAAGGGGTCTACTTTTATCTCACCGATAATGAGGGTCACATTGTCATCGCTGTTACTATAGTCAGTTTCATCTTCTTCCTCTCTGGATACAATTTTCTGTAAGTCTCTTTCCTCATCAGTATGAACATTGATTTCTTGCAGGACATCTTGGAGGAAACTGAATAATTCTGCAAGGTCTAAGAAGGACCCGTAATCCTGTTGCTTCTGAGCATTGTCATCTCCATAACTCCAATGTCCTTATCTTCTAACTCCAGATGGCCTCTTCCATTGCTGTCTGCTGCCAGTGATTCTGGTACTTTCTCTTGAGACATAGTTCCATGATCAGGGTTTTAGATCTGTTCAATATTTGCCTGTTATGGGTAGTTGACTCTTCACCCTTAGTGGGCTGCGAGAGGGAACCACACATAACAGAAGACCTTCCCTACCTTCTATAACTATTTTAAATCTTAAAGAGTTCTCCCATCCTGACTACTGCCTTGTCAGTTTCTAGCACCTGGGTTTGAGTATGACATGAGGGTTTGGTTTTCTGAAAGCTCTTGCTTGGTGATCTTTGGCAGGTGGCAGTGTGTGAGGATTGCAGAGTTGGCTTTGTAGAAGTTGTAGGCAGGCTGCTTATCTCCTCTGAGCCTGTGCTCAGTCCACTGTTTCAGCAGGGGTGATACAGAGGTCCAGACTCCCTGAGAGTCCGCTGTTGGTGTATCTTCCATGTTTCCTGCTGGAGGGCAAATCCATGCCTGGGTTTGTCACAAACGTACTGGTGTATGTGGTTTGGGAAGAGCCAGGAGAGTGCATAAAGGCTGAGCAGTCCCGACAAGCCCCTCCTGAGGGCCCAGATCCACCCAGGCACATCCTTAGCCACAGGCCTGTCCTGTGTTCAGGCACTGCAGGGGTCTACCCTGCTCTGCAATCACCCTGAATGGACCAGTATCAGGGTCCTGTGTCACAATGTGGGCCCCAACACTGTATCATACCATGTGCTTCTAGCCAGCATATCACAGTATGGGACCAAACCCCAGTGTTCCTGAGGTGAACTCAGGGCCTAAGAACATTGAAGCCAGCCACAGGTGGTGCTGGCTGAGTAGCAGAGCAGTGAACTGGCTCTATGTGGCTTCGCCTGGCACCCCAGCCAGACTGGAGGCTCCATCTACAGGCAGGTTGGGAGTGGGCCACTGGTCTAGCTGGTGTAAGGGTTCCGGACCAGCACCAAGTTCCTATATAAATGCTGTGCTGCTCATGGTTGGCATAGTAGTGGTATAGGCGTCCCCTTAGCCACATAGGCTGATGCTAAGACATAGCTCATAAAGACCTGTGTAGGCTTGGGATGTACAGAGGGACACACCACAGCTGGCAGTGATACAGGCTGGCCACAAGGCTCTCCCACTGGAGTGCAGGTCTTTGCCTGGTCCCAGAGCTGCTCTAGAGCCCCATCTGTGAGTGCTGGCCCACCCAGAGTTGGGGGATAGGTGGCAGAGATAGTCCTTTGTCCAGTACAGCTGGCACGAAGTTGGGTCAGACCTGAGTCTCATGGGGTACAGGAACCTGTGCAACCTGAGATGTGGGTCAGCATGCCAGGGCTACTTCAGGGCCAAAGCTGAAGTGAGTATCTTCGTCACTCTCCAGCCACTGAGACACAGTACTCAGCATCTGGTTGTAAAGGAGGGCAGGTTTGTTTTGGCTCAGTTTCCCAGGTCTCAGTCCATCATAGTTGGCTGGCTCCAGGGGCAGAGGAAAGCTGCTCACATCCTGAGGCCAGGAGGCAAGAAAGGAATGGAGCTGAGCAGAGAACGCGACCCTCCTGAGTCCGTAGGAGCCTTTAGGCAGCCCTACCTCCTCACAGCAAGTCACTAGTACACTGGTGGGGACAGCCCTGATCCAGTCACCTTCTAAGGATGTGATACTTCGGGCAGAACTCAAGCCTTCCTGGCTGCTCTGTGGTTTCTTAGCCATGAGTTTTGCCTGGGCAGGACTTGTGTATGCTAGGTATATACAACACACAAGGAAATCACTGCACCAGAAAGCCATTGAGCTCTCGTCACTGCTCAAAGTAGCTAAAATACAGAACCAGCCTAGACGCCCAGCCAGCTGGCTGGGTAGATCTCCTGAGGGTTGGGATTGCTGAATCCTGTGATATTTCGGCTTTCAGGTTTTTGAGGAATCTCCATACTGTTTTCCACAGTGGTTGTTCTAATTCACATTGCTAGCAGGAGTGTAGAAGAGGTTTTTTAAAAATTGTTTGTTTTTTTCTTTGTGGAACCGGGAATTGAACTCAGGCCCTTTTGCTTGCCAGAGAAGTACTTATTCCACTGAGCCATCTCTCCGGCTTAAAAATTGTTTTTATAGGGGCCAGGGAGATGGCTCAGTGGAATAAGCGCTTCCCTGGCAAGCGCAAGGGCCTGAGTTCAATCCCTAGTTCAGCCAAAAAAAAGTTTTTATAGTTTCAATTTTACCTATTTCTGGTCGTCATTGTCTCTTAAGTTCTGGCTTTTTTGAGGTGCTGAGGTACATTGTTAGGTTGTTTACTTGAGAGTTTTCTGCCTAGCCCAGGCTGAGGACCAAGACATTAACACATGCTCCTTGGGGGACACCCTAGATCCAGACTTGCAGCAGGACCTTTTCCTGGTCTTGGCGGGGGAGCTGGGTGATGCTGGGAACTGGGTTATGGGAGCTGCAGCAGCTGGGACCTTAGCCCTCCCAGTGGACAGGAGCAGGTGTGTGGTGACTACCCTGGCAATGGCAGTGCCTGCACTCTGGGCTGGGGAGGACCTTTGCTGTCACCCTGGGAAAGCATACGTGTGACCTGGCTTGTGGTGCTGAAACTACAGGTGATGCGTGGGTGTCCTCTACCCCTGAGGCCCAGAGCTGCTGGCAACATGGGACCTGGCTGTGGGCCCCGAAGATAGGATGGCATCAGCTGGGGCTATTGTAGAAACTGGAGCTCGCGGCGGCCCATGATGAGCTCCTTCTCGGTTGCTGGGTGGTCACCGCTAGACCAGCCACTCCCCAGACTGATTTTAAGCCTCCCAGTATTGTGGGATTCGCCTGTAGTGAGGACCCTGGGTCCTTGCTGTGACAGCGGCTGATGGGTCACCTCTCCCTGGCAATGTGCAGCGCCTCCCTGGCCAGGGAGCCAGGCTGACGTTGCTTTGCTTTGACTCCATGCTGGTTAGGGCTCTCCTCGCCTGCTTGGTCATTTATAGGAGTCTCTCTCAACCATGCTTCTCAAAAGGGGCTTTCCCCTGTCCCCATGCCTCTTCTCTGGGGCCTTTTACTGCTGTCTTGAATCCTCGCCCTCAGGCTGGCACCTTCCTTTTGGCACTTGTGATATATCATCCCATTCTTGGCGTTTGAGGTTTCTGCCAAGAAGCCTGCTGCTCAGCAAACTGGAACTTTGTGTTACTTGCTTGTCTTTCACTTGCTGCTTCAGAATCCTCTCTTTGATCTTCAGCAGTTTGATTATAGTACATCATGCAGTGGTCTTTGGATTGTATCTGATTGGACCTTTCTGTATGTGGATATCTGCATCTTTGGGTTTGGAAAGTCTTCTGCTGTTTTTCCCCTGAGTGAAGCAGTCCCACCAGTATTGCCTGTGCAGGTGTTCCATCTGGAACTGGTGCCACTGGTGGTACAAACAGATCTAATCATTTCATTGGTCTTTTTACTGTTAAATTAATAAAAAGTCTGTAAATGGACCGAATCTAGTTAATTACTTGACTATGAATAATTACTGCCTAAATAAAAACATTAATACTATTCATATCATTTAAAAACAATTACAGTCCAGTATATTTTAATAATTAAAGCTTTTATGTACTTACTTGTTACAGGGTCTCACTACACAGCTTGTACTGGTAGTGGCCCTCCTGTCTTAGGCTGTGGAGCACTGGGATTACAGGCATGCGCTTCCACACCCGGCTTCAGGGCCAGCACAGCATGTGGTGCCAGGGATTGACCCAGTCCTTGCGCTTGCTGGGCAGGTGATTAGACCATCAAGCAGGCTCCCCAGCCCCTTTTTAAATTAAAAGAAATTTTACATTCATGAGTTTTATCAGTAATTAATTCTTTCAATTTTAACATGAAGATCTTAAAAGTACCCTATGCCCTATTGCTGATGTATATAATAGGCATTTACAACTGCTGTACCACAAATTAGCTGTTACAACTTTTTATACCATTTTAATATTTTAAGAACTTGAACTATATCGTGATAGCATCTGGCCTCCTAAAACACCTTTTCTTTGCGTTTTTCTTTGTTTTTTTTTTGTCTTTTTGAGACAGGGTCTCACTATGCAGTTCAGTCTGGCCTTAAGCTCACTTTGTAGCTCAGGCTGGTCTCGAACTCACAACAATCCTCCTGCCTCAGCCTCCCGAGTGCTGGGATTACAGGCATGCACCACCATGCCCGGCTTCTTTGCGTTTTTCTAATTAGAGCCCCTAAGAAGTGGCTCAAGCTGCCCACAGAACAGTCATGTGTGTACCACTGGTGGTGACTCAAGCCGCCAGGCAATGGGCTGCACCACGAGCGTGCTGAGTGAATGTCCACCTCCTCGTCATTCTCTGTTCTCTGTGCCACTGACTGGCACATTTGCCCTCTTGGCGCTCCTATGTGTTCTGTAGTCTTCACTCCTTCCATTCTTCTCCTTTGATTGTGTGTTTTCAGTAACCTACCTCAAGTTCACGGATTGTTCTGGTCATTTGGTTCATTTGTTTTAAATTTAATTAGTACAGGGTCTGCAGGGTCTCACAGCACAGATGGGACCACAGTGATCCTCCTGTGTCCAGCCTTCCAGGAGCTGAGATTTTAGGTGCACCACCAGGGGCAGGCTGGTCATAGGGTTCTGTTGTTGATACACTGTTGCATTTCATGACTTAGTTCATTATGTTTTTTATCTCTGGAGTTTCTGATTTCAGTTTCTCTGTTAATTTGTCTTGAGTACTATTCTGCCCTCTGTGTTGGGCACAGAGCTTGCCTGGCAAGTGCAAGGTTCTGAGTTCAGTTTCTGGTAAACCGTGCTCACATTCATCCAGTGGCCTCCATCTGGCATCAGTAGCCACTCCCCCCCCCCCTTTTTTTTTTTTTTTCTTTTTCATTTTATGTATTTGGTACGGGGTCTCACTCCATAGCTCAGACTTGTAGTGATCCTGTTTTCAACCTCCTCAGTGCTGGGATTACAGGTGTGCGCCACCTGGCTCAGCATGCCCTGGGGGTGGGGCTGGCTCATGGCAGCATGTGGGACCAGGATTTTCCCTGGTCCTTGAGCTTGCCAGAGCAGGCACAGGAGCCACTGGCCATCGTGCCAGCTCTGCTCCCTTCTGCACGGCACTACCTCACCTGCTCCTCCACCTCTCGGATCTGCCGTCTTTGCTGCTTTCCCCTCCGGCCGTTTCCTGAGCTCCTCAGGCCTGCTTCTCACGTGGCAGCTGCCAGATGCTCCCGTGGCTGCGGGCGCCTTCCTGGAGGGCCTTCCACCTCCACTCGGCGCCGTCATTCCTGTGTGCGTGATTTACTTTGTCTGTGGGGAGTTTCTCCCTGAGCTCACCACTTGGGACTTTTTCTCTTCCACTGCTAAAAAAGTCAGGGACTTTGCCTACTCTGTCAGTGTCTCTGTAGCAGTTAGAGTGTGCCTCCCAGGTGCCTGACAAATACTTGTTGCAGAAAGGGTAGCTGATCACAAACGTGATGTGTGCTGCAGGGACTTGGCTTTACATTGTTGATGTTATGCTCTTTATCCAGAGACCCGGAAATATGGCGTCTGGCCTGCTTGAAAGTGTGGGGCAGAAGCTGTGTTAAACTTGTTCCGTACTCATCCTGGAGAGAGATGTTCTTAGGACGGCCCCGGGTTCGGTTTGATGGTAAGTCAGACTCTAGGACTCAAGTGAAACAGTGCTCTAAAAGTTTCCTATAACTGACCTAAGAACTGTGAGCTTCTTTAAAGGAACATACAATAAAAATAAAGCTAGACATGTATTACATGATTGTAAACTTTTTTTCCCCAAAGAAAATGATTTTATTGATACATTTTAGATATACATAATGATCATATTCATCAAAGGGAATTTGTACCTGTACATGATATAACGTGTTTCTTATTTTTCCCATTCCTCCTGCCTTCATGATTGTAACTTTTAAATTTTCTTAATTTTTATAGGAGTCTATATCAGCAAAACCACATACATTCGTCAAGGGGAACAGTCTCTTGATGGTTTCTACAGAGCTTGGCACCAAGTGGAATATTACAGGTAGAGCTGTAGTGAACTGAGTGAGTGGAAATTCTCTCTCTCCAAGTACTAGCACACTAGCTGTTTAGTCTGCTGCTTTGGCTGTGTCCATAAAATGACCCCCAGTATTTTTCTCCAATGCCCAGGAGGTTAATAAAGCTCTATTTTCTGCTAGCCTGTAAATTCTATTTTAGAGCTTTCCCTTAGTTACGGGTAGATACGCTTGCCTTTTAGAATAGCTTGTGCTT
Source organism: Ctenomys sociabilis (assembly GCA_004027165.1). Classification (NCBI taxonomy): domain Eukaryota; kingdom Metazoa; phylum Chordata; class Mammalia; order Rodentia; family Ctenomyidae; genus Ctenomys; species Ctenomys sociabilis. The sequence continues at coordinate 74,464 of PVKA01002338.1, forward strand.
GCTTCCAACCTTAGTGTTCGCCATATAGGACAGCAATTCCCCCAGCTCCTGAACATGCAGACTTTCATGGGTGCAGCATAACACCTCATCAGATTGCAGAGAATCTGGCTGCCCAACCTTGTCCTGGAGTCCAGCCCATTCATAAGTTGGTGACATACCATACTATCACTGAGAAAGAGTAACACTGTGTGTTAATTATATATCTCCCTTTTGTTTGACGTGAATTAGTGTTTCAGGGAAGCCTGGGACTTTAATAAATGTGCAGTATCTAATTTTCATGTGACATAAAAAGTTACCACTGAGGCCCATAATAAAATGCCTTCCATGCCTTTTTTTTTTTTTTTTGTGCAACCAAGGATTGAACTCAGGCCCTTGTGCTTGCCAGGGAAGTGCTTATTCCACTGAGCCATCTCCCTAGCCCTCCGTGCCTTGTTGCCAGGCTAATGATTGTGGTTGTGGTTGTTGGCTGATGCATGGTTGCTGAAAAGTAAGGGAGTGTTTTATCCTTCACGTATGTGCGGGGTGTTCTGGTGTCTCCCTGTACACACAGGTACATTCGATTCTTCCCCGACGGCTCCGTGATGATGCTGACAACCCCGGAGGAGCCTCAGGCCATTGTTCCCCGCCTGAGAACCCGGAGCACCAGGTAGCACGTGTGCAGCTTTCTGTCCAGTCCCCATTTCCAGTGGACTCCACACTTGGTCATAACTTCCCTGCTTCACAGCTTTCTGGGTCATTCAAATAAGTGTAACAACAATTAGTACATTTAGATTTAAAATGTATTTATTTTTTAGAACTGATGCAATTCTACTGGGTCATTACCGCTTGTCACAAGATACAGACAATCAGACCAAAGTATTTGCTGTAATAACTAAGAAGAAAGAAGAAGTGAGTATAAGGTGGATGTGACGGCTTTCTTATTTCAGCAGTGTACTCGTTCAAACATTAGCAGTTAGAATGACATACTACTTCATTATTGTGTGTATCTTTGACAGAAGCTTGGATTTTTAAGATGTTCTTTTTTATTGAATCAGGACAGTTTTTCTCCAGATAGTTTCCTCTTTTTAGTCCAGTACTTTTACACATAGAAAGTAAGACCAAGGGCCAGCGAGATGGCTCAGCGCACTAAGCCCCTGCTTAGTGCTTGGGCTTGGGGTTTGATTCTTGGCACCACCCTGAGCCAGGGACTGAACCAGGCGTGGTGTGTGGTGGTGCACAGTTGTAATCCCTGCTCTGGGGGTGCTGAAGACAGGCAGATCACTATGAGTCCAAGCTGCGTATTGAAACCCTGTACCAAATACATTAAAAAAAAAGTTAGAACGAAATCTCTGTTGAAATAACTAGGAAAATTATGCCTACATATATTTTTGGCTCTTCTTATTTTCCAGGTTTTTTTCTTCCTAAAGTATGGATCAGTTTTTTAGGCAGAATTTCAGTTTGTAGTTGAAATAAGTTTGCTTTTTTCCTGTTCTTGCCAAAAGACATGGGGGAGGGGCAAGCGAACATGATTATTATATCCTAGAGTACTTTAAATTCCCTAAACAAGTTTAAGCTCTAGTTTTTACAAAATTTCTCCATATGCGTTTTTAAAATCCTGATTTAAAATGTATATATCAGGAAGTCAGTTGTGGAGGAGTTAGAGCAAGTATTAACCTGTTGCCCTTAGGAGTAGTAGAGTTTTGAAAGAAATTCTCATCTGCTTCCCCCTGTACGTTGGCACTGTGAGGCAGGGCTTCGTCCTGGTCCCATTGCCTGTGACCACCTCCTGCTGGCTTCCCACCTTCCTGCGCTGGGTTCCGGCATGGAGCAGCAGGAGGAGGGATACAGGGGGTTGCGTGTCCTAAGGTCATGCCTGGGAGTCGGGAGCCCTGCTCGTACTTGTCTGGTAGCAGTGTGTAGGGGGCCCATGGACTCTGGGCTGCTTTTCTTTTGTAATGAAAAGGTTAGTGTCATTTACAGTTTTGTGATTTTTAGGAACAGTATTTGCAAAAACTAAGTCAATCTTTTTCTGCAATCTTGGTCAGTTTTATCACTTTCTCCCTCAAAGATTTCCCAGGTGTTCATTGGTAGAAAGAAATACCTTTTTGCTGCCTACTTCAGAAACTGCTGTGTAAATTTGGTAAACTTGTTTGACCTCCCTAAATCTTTGATTTTTTGGCCATTTTATAGAAATATGCAATCATTTCACATGGAGTTATGGTGAGGAAAGAAACACAGAAAAACTGAACTTATTTTTGAGTACTTATAAATTATGATGTTTTCATGGGAGAGCCAAGATGATTGTTTCTTGCATACAAACATGATGTTACTTTTAGTGTGACTTATATTTCAATGTTACTTGGCAAATGTAATGCAAGTGTTTCAGTGGCTCTTATGCATCTTTTCCTTTACAGAAACCACTTGATTATAAGTACAGATACTTCCGTCGGGTCCCTGTCCAGGAAGCAGAGCACAGCTTCCACGTGGGACTGCAGCTGTGCTCCAGTGGCCACCAGAGGTTCAACAAGCTCATCTGGGTGCACCATTCTTGTCACATCACTTACAAGTAAGCAAACCGCTGGAGCGCTGCCATGGTCAGCAGAGGCGCCTGCCAGCCAGCTCCATTGCACTTGGAGCAAGGCCCCTGTTTCTGGATTCCCAGGGCTAATGTCACAAAGGCGACAGCACTGTGTCGTAGGGTGGCCTCGTCTGCACAATGGCAGTGTCTGGTAACCACGCTGCCCTCGCTTGGCCTGTGGAGTCTCTAGAATGGCTTGCTTCTGCTGGTCTCCCTTTTGAGGAGGAAGATCATAAAAAGCTGAGGCAGTGTGTGTCATCCCTCCATCCCCTGCCCCGCCTCTGATTTGCTGTTAATTAAGTAATCCATTTTAACCAGAGCTTTTGTCTGTAGCCTTTGATTTAAAATTATCTTAGGAATATGCCTAAAGAACATTACCAAAAATACACTATTTTAATAGCTAAATATTGTACAAGTCTTGCAGAGGGGACATAGTGGTAGTGTAAGCAGCGGCTTAATAGCATGTAGTCATAAAAATCGGCTGTGTACAGGAAGCGCGTGTGTCAGAATGTGCAGTGGCAGGAAGCAGGACCTCCAGCCCGGTCTGGGCTCCCCAGGGAAGGTGGCCTCTGCACAGTGGCCTGGGGGCACAGCCACAGGTGGCCCTCCGAGTACTTCTGGGGCTGTTGCAAGTACTCTACATTGTGCAGTTATTGAGAAGTGACTGAGTGGGAAATGAAAGGCTAATGCTGATGGTAGGCTGCCCTCGGAGACACAAGGATTGAGGGGAGCTGAAGTTCTCTTGTTTGGTGTTTTCTGCAGATCGACTGGCGAGACAGCAGTCAGTGCTTTTGAGATTGACAAGATGTACACCCCCTTGTTCTTCGCCAGAGTGAGGAGCTACACTGCATTCTCAGAAAGGCCTCTGTAGCCCAGCCCTCCACCGTTGCATGAATAAAAGCATATAGTGCAAAAGAGCACCTAACTTATAAATATGAATATATATATATATATGGGATTGGAATTTATTTTAAATGGTTGGAATTCCTTTAAAAAGAATATAAATTATTTTTTTTATTTAAAGAGATAGATGGTTGTTGGGGTGTTTTGTTTTGAAACTATAAGTTTAAGTACATTTATGTTGTGAGAACCTTTAAATGAGGTGTCAGGCCAGGCGTAGTGGTGCACACCCATAATCTCAGCACTCAGAAGGCTGCGGCAGGAGGATCACAAGCCAGCCAGGACTACATTGTGATTTCAGGGCCAGCCTGCACTGCTTAGCAAGACCCTGTGTCTCAACCCCTCCTCAAAATGAGGTGTAAACTCATGTTCATTTTCAAGCAGATTTATGAGCAGATTTCTGTCGCTTAAGTCATCTTCTGCCTGATAACCTGGTATGCGGACTCAGCAGCAAGGGCTTCCCTGGAGAGGTGTGTTATTTCTCGCATGGCATACATAGTGTCTGCACTAAAGGCTCAAAATGTGAAAACCTGTTCTGGATTTGTTTGAAACTGTAACCAATAAAGACCATAAATAAATGTTTCTTTCAAGAAAATACTGGAGTTGCCTTTTGCAAATGCGAGAATGCTTCATCCACGCTCCTGGGAAAGCCAGCAGTGCCTGCAAGCCTTTGCCTCTGCCTCGTTTCACCAGACTGTTTTTGTCTGGGTCGTAGGTGACTAGAGCCTGAGCTCGTCCAAGTGCCTCACAGGTGTGTAAGTGGGCAGGAAGGGCTCCCTCAGGCCTGGGAGACTCCAGCATCTCGTCACCGTTGCTCAGCACGTGAGGGTTATGGAGGCTCTTGTTCAAAAAGAAGCTTGGCACGGGCCAGCCTCCTAGGTTCTGTGTCACCGTGTTATGCGGGAAGCTCCCCTTCCCTAGTAGTCTCCACTTAGGGTTTATTTCACAGTTTGTCTCTGTACCCTCCTCTATCTTCAGATTAGGTTCTGGTGCCTGAAATACAAGTCAACACTCATACTTTGAGAAGTCAACGCCTACAGCACTGTTGCTTCCTGTCGTACAGTAAGAGACCCTTCACAAGTTCTCACAATTCAGTATAAGATGGGCATTTTAAAAAGCCAACCCCTTGAGATGGGCCGTAGCTCAGTGTTAGAGGCTGTGATGGCTTCAGTCCCCAGTCACCACTTGGCTCATATGTTAAAGATGAAAGCCACATGGCCAGTGTGTACAGAAAGAACTCCCAAGCCAGGCTGGTGGCCCGTGTCTGTAATTCCAGCACTCAGGAGGCTGAGGCAGGAAAATGGCTACAAATTAGGGGCTATCATGGGTTACATTTGGAGATCCTGTCTCAGGAGACCTTTATAAGCCTGGGAGATGGCTCAGTGGAATAAGCCCTTGCCAAGCTGGCAAGCATAGGGCCTGAGTTCAATCCCTGGTTCCGCCAAAACAACAACAAAAAGTTTCTCAAGGAGACCTTTATATATTGAGTTTTTTACAAAAATCTGAAAAATACACCTTAAAAGACTTGATGGTATGACTTTTGGTAAATTAGAACATTGTTTTGAGTGTAAATACAACTATAAAAATTCCAAAAGCAGAATTTCACGAGTATGTCTCTCATCTCTGCATTGGGGAACCTGTTAAGATACAAATTTATACCAAGTTCAGACTTAGGAAATCCTTGGTAGATGCTAAAGCAATTTCGGGTTGTAGTGTAGAGTTGGAAAAATGATCTTTGTTTTATAGGTTACATTTCCTGTGTATTTAAATTACTGCTCTTTTGCCTTCTGTTACAGTACCAGGGGTTAAACCCAGACTGAGCTAAATGCCCATTTTTTTTTGTGTGTGTAAGACAAGATTTTATCAGATTAAGTAGCTCAGGCTGGGCTTGAATTCTGAGTCTTCCTGCCTCAGCCTCCTGGTGCGGTGGTTACAGGTGTGCATTATTACACCCAGCTTAAATAATTGCTTTTTAAAAACAGAACCAATATATGTTTATTGTAGGAAAAGTAGCTACTCAAAGAATAAAAAGATAAAATAATCTTACGACAGCCAGATTTCAGCTGCAGAGCCTGTTCCTGTGCATCTTGCGCTGTGCTATGTTTCAACATAGAAGCACCGTGGGAGGCTCATGGCAGCAGCCGGTGACACTGCTCCTGAGATTGGCAGCAGCTCTCCAGAATGTGTTTCATGTTCCCCAGGAGGCGTCCATCTCCGGATGCCCCTGTGGGCGTGCCTGTGTCTCACTGGTGCTGTCAGTGACCCTTCAGTACTGTGGTGAGGGCAGGAGGCACTGCTGGGTCCGTGGACGCAGGCGTGGTCTGAGACTCCTGTCGAGGGCAGAGCAGCTGCCTCGTGCTCGATCCCTGGCTCTGAAGCAATGGCACTTAGTGTTAGGGTGTTCGTCTTCAATTCTTTGTCTGTGCATTTGTTAAAAATGGTGTGATGGGGCTCAGTATGGCCCGTGGTGCCCTGCTTGCTGGGTGTGTCCAGAGTCATGGTTCAGTCCACAGCGTGTGGGAAAGACACTGCATAAGGCCTGCTCTTCACGGTGCCACATACGGCTTCATAACCCAACACTTTAGATACCTTGGTTTTATAACTTAGTACTAGTACATGTTTCCGAATGGATGTTACTGTGGCTACAACTTGGCACAGGCCTTTGCCTCCTTAGAATGTTTCCAAGTAGAGCTACTGAATCAGAGGGTGAAAGTTTTTAAGTATTTCTGGTAAATACTAATACTTTGTGGGAAAACTGGATAGGAGACGAGCAGAATTATAGGTCACCTGTTACCTCAGTCATTAGCCCCTTCACATGAGTGTGCTGCTCTTCGCTCACACAGAAACGCCGCCACGTTCTGGATCTTCAGGCTGGCCCACCGTTGCCCAGCAGCGGTGCTGAGCGTCCGTCACGGCGCCACTTGTGGGCTAAGGCCACGCAGCCAGATTGGGCTCGAGCTGGGACAGGATCCCACGTGGCGACTGCCTGCTGGCATGCTAACCACACAGCCCCTTGTCCCCAGGTGTGACTTCAGCGCTAGTTGTGTGTGTGAACAAAGCTGGTACATCTGCGCCCCCTCCCGAGTCCCCCCAAGCATGACAACAGAAATGAAAAGCTTCAGCTGCTGAGGCAGGGCAGGAGAGGCACTAAAACGGGACAGGTGCTGTTGGGGAAATAGGGACCAGAAACTGAATCAAGCACTGGGCCCACAACTGTGATTTAAATGAATTAAGCTCCGTGTTAATGATAAAAGGACATAATAGCAACTACCCCAAAAGAGTAGCACAATGGCAGGTCCCAGGTCAGCTGCTTCAAACAAATTCTGGATAAAACAGTTGCTGTTAGGCGTGTTGTTACTGTTTGAAAAGACTTTGGGGCTTCAGCTGGGTGCAGGGGAAGCTAAAAAAAGGCAAGTAGACTCGACCCCTAGCTGAAATAGGCACCAGGGGAGACAGCAAGACCCCAGAGGAGGGCTCCCTGCAACTCGCAGGGGTCACAGGGCCAAGCTGGCACCTCCTGGGCAGGAAGGATGCCTTCCTCTCTGGAAGACGGCCTCCACATCCCTTTAGCGGGCCTGCAGACCCTGACACTTAGAAGTCTGTACAGTCAGTGCACCCACCCCTGACAGTCCGCGCGGAGCACAGCAGCAGCTCGCTCTCCTTCCCAGATGAGAAACAAATCAGGAAATAAACACAGAAATGGGATGTGGAGGAAATTTTAAAATGCAGGTAGCATAAGATGTACATACAGAGTTATCTTCATGGAGAGAAAAAAATGAGACTATAAAAAGAAATCAGATGCTAAAAGACTAAGTTGGTTTTAAATTTCAAATGAAATAAGATGCTAAAGCTGAAAGTTGCCTTGGAAGTCATTTACAGATACTTGTTTATCGATCTACAGTTTATCAGCTGTGGGTTTGGGACTGTGGTGGATGATAGCTTGTGTCAGCTTGAGGGCGAGGCGATTCCCTACCCCGGGGTGTGGGGCCCCGCCTTAGGGTGGGGAGGGCCCGCCCTGGAGTGACTGAGCACCTACAGGGTGTATAAAGGGGTTGAGGAAGGATTCTGCAGCCACCTCCTTGGGGGTCAGAGGCGCTTGATAGGTGCTGCAGCTGCTGCTCCCTCCTCTTTGCTGTTTTCTGCCACCATGAACTGCTGCCTTCTGCCTTATGCTACTCTGCCCTGGAACCAGCTACTCTGTTGCTGAAACTTCCACTAACTGTGAGCTAAATATACCTTTCTTTCCATAATTTTGGGTGTAGGGTATTTGTCCCAGAAGCAAAAGGTAACCAAGACAGAATTTTGTGCCATAGAAGTGAGGCCATTGCTGTGGCTGAACCTCACCATGTGGATCACAAGCTTTTGGGAATGGCTTATGGGAAGAGACAGAAGTTTGGAGATGTCACCCACAAGTGAAGTGCTGGAACAGCTTTGGCTATTCTGTAGGGAGATTCTGGTCAGAGCTCAGGAGACCAGAAGGCTGATAGAAAGCCTGCCTATAAAGACCAGGC